>JAOWBW010000696.1:180632-379093 GCA_026119855.1 Campanula takesimana
TAGAGTGAGTAACGTTGAATCTCTTATGAAGTATTTATTGAAAATGGTTGAGACTGAAGGAGATCAGGCTGGTTCTTTAGGGCAAGGGGATGCCAGAGAAGAGGCCCGAATCATGTTTCAAGGGATGTTTGAAGCGGCCATGAAAACTTTAAATGATCAGAGGCAAGGAGGAGAACAAGAACCTCCGAGATATGGGTTAGAAAAGTTTTTGAAGATGAAACCAATAGGTTATGAAGGAGAACCAGAGGTAACAAAGGTCGAGAGGTGGATTAAATCCATGGAGAAATATTTGATGTTCTGAGATGTTCAGATAAAAGAACAAGTCAGGTTTGCTACTTATAAACTGAGTGGAGCTGGTACGGTGGAAAGCTTTAAAAACTAATTGGAATGAGAATCATGTACCCTATACTTGGGAGAATTTTCTGAAGAAGTTCAAGGAACATTTCATTCCACGGGTAGATCAAGGCAAGAAGGAAATGGAGTTTCTTAACTTGGAGCAGAATACTATGTCTGTGGCTCAGTATACATCCAAATTCACGGAGTTATCCAGGTACTCTACTCACTTAGTGGAAACTGAGGAGAGGAGGCTATGCGATTTGTAAAGGGATTGAGAATTGTGATCCGAAGTCAACTAGTATCCCACAAGTTGTAAGATTTTCAAGATGCTGTTGATAGAGCATATCAGGTGGAGCATGATATAGAAGAGCATAAGAGGAAAGTTGAATTAGCAGGTACAGGAAGATAAGGAAGACCTCAACCACAGCGTGGTGATAATCGAGGAGGTCAGGGAACACCATCATAATTTAGAGGGTAACCACAGGGGAAATCAATTTCTAGGAATATCAAGGTAACACCCCGGGAAATCAAGGTAGAAGAATATGTAATTACTGTCAGAAGGAAGGGCACTCTGAGGAGCGATGTTGGAAGAAGCAGGGAAAGTGTTTGAATTGTGGTCAGCTTGGCCATTTTCAAGGGATTGTCCTAGAGCAAGGATTGTACCATATGGGAGTGGAGCATGATCATCTCAGGGTCAGAAGAGGGATGCGCCTCTGGAAAGCCTAAAGTGTAAGGTCGTGTTTTTGCTATCAACCAACAGCAGGCTTCAGATTCTTCTAATGTGATAGGAGGTATAATTTCTATGTCTAGTTTGAGGGCACGACACTTATAGACCCTGGCTCTTCGTATTCTTATGTGTCTGTGCATTTTGCTTCTCGATTGCATTGTTTCTTCTGAAATCTCTACCTTATGTGTTAGAGGTGTCTACTCCTATAGGGGTGTTTTGGTGACCAATAAGGTGTTACGTGGTTATGATGTGCATATTTGGAAGCATGTTTTATTTGCTGATTTAGTTGTTTTGCCATTACAAGATTTTGATATTATCTTGGGAATGGATTGGTTGAGTAAATACCATGCTTCAGTTGATTGTTATAAAAAGGTGGTTACATTTTCTATTCCTGATGTGCCTGAATTTACTTTTGAGGCTGCTCCTTGGGTAAGGGAATTCGTATTATTTCTTATGTGAAAGCTAGAAAAGTTGTTGCGTCGTGGTTGTACGGGGTACTTGGCCAGTGTTCTGGATACTACTAAAAGTTGCCTGAAGTAAAGGATGTGCATATAGTGAAAGAGTTTCCTGATGTGTTCTCTACTGAGTATTCTATGCCTCCTGATAGGGAGATCGAGTTGTATTGATTTACTTCCAGGTACTAACCGATATATGAGTCACCTTATAGAATGGCTCCAGCAGATTAAAGGAGTTGAAAGTTCAACTGCAAGAGTTGCTTGATAGGGGTATCATCCGACCTAGGTGTATCACCGTAGGGAGCTCCTGTGTTGTTTGTAAAGAAGAAAGATGGGTCCTTGAGACTATGCATCGACTATAGAAAACTGAATCAGGTAACTGTAAAGAACAAATATCCTTTGCCTCACATTGATGATTTATTTGATCAACTCCAAGGGTCAGTTGTCTTTTCAAAGCTTGACTTGAGGAGTGGGTATCACCAGTTGAAGATTCACTCAGAAGACATTCCTAAGACTGCTTTCCGTAGTAGGTATGGTCATTATGAGTTTCTTGTCATACTTTTCGGGTTAACAAATGCTCCAGCTGCTTTCATGGATATTATGAATCAGGTTTTCAAGCCTTATCTTGATTCTTTTGTGGTTGTGTTTATTGATGACATCCTGGTTTATTCTAAGACTCGAGAAGAAACATGAGCAACACTTGCGAATGGTTCTATCTATTCTTCGGGAGAAGCAGTTGTTTGCAAAATTCAGTAAGTGCGCTTTTTGGCTCGATAAAGTTCTTTTCTGGGACATGTGATTTCTAATAGAGGTATATCTGTTGATCCATCAAAAATTGAAGCCATTGTGAATTGGAAGAGGCAGAATCAGTCACTGAAATTCGAAGCTTCTTTGGGTTAGCTGGGTACTACAAAAGATTCATTGAGGGGTTTTCTAAGATTGCAACACCATTGATTGACTCAGTGACAGTCTGCCATGATGTGTGGGATGACAAATGTCAAGTTAGTTTGAAGAGCTAAAGAAGAGGTTGACCACCGCTCCTATTCTTGCACTACCTAATGGGAATGATGAATTAGTAATTTATAGTGATGCTTCAAAAGAAGGCTTGGGGTGTGTTCTGATGCAAAGTGGGAAGGTAATTGCCTATGCTTCAAGGAAGTTAACTCCTAGTGAACAGAATTATCCGACCCATGACATGGAGCTTGCAGCTATTGTTTTTGCGTTACACAAATGGAAGCATTATCTATATGGAGTAAAGTTTGAGATTTTCACAGATCATCAGAGTTTTGAAGTACCTTTTTCTCCCAGAAAGAGTTGAATAATAGACAGCGTAGATGGATGGAGCTGTTGAAGGATTATGATTGTACCATTTCTTATCATCCGGGCAAGGCGAATGTGGTAGCTGATGCTATTAGTCAGAAGTCTTATGTAGCTTCATTGATGGTACGGGAATGGAAGATGTTAGAAGATGCTCGAGATTGCTGTCCTTATAAATTGAGGCATGGGGCTATATTTGCGAATATCAGAGTATTACCAACCTTAATTCAACAAATCAAGGATCCTCAAAAAGATGATCCTGAGTTAATGAAGATAATGGGTAAAATCAAAGATGGCAGATTTGAAGACTTCTCTCTCAGTTCTAAAGGAGTATTGACTTTCAGAGGTAGATTGTGTGTTCCTAATATTGATGGGATTAAACTTCAAGTTCTTGAGGAAGGCCATAAGTCGATGTATACTATTCATCCCGGGAGTACCAAAATGTATCAAGATTTGAAGCAACACTTTTGGTGGAATAATATAAAGCGGGAGATAGCTGATTATGTGTCAAAATGTTTAACTTGTCAACAAGTGAAAGCTGAACATCAAAGACCCGCAGGTTTGCTTCAACCTTTAGAAATACCAGAATGGAAATGGGAACATGTTACTATGGATTTTGTGTCAGGGTTACCTCGTACTCGGAGAAGGCATGATGTAGTTTGGGTGATCGTAGACAGATTGACAAAGTCTTCTCATTTCTTACCTATTGAGATTGGTTATTCGATGGAAAGGCTTGATACATTGTATATGAATGAGATAGTGAAGTTGCATGGAATTCCTGTTAGCATTGTATCTGATCGTGATCCTAGATTCACTTCTCGGTTTTGGCAAGCATTTCAGAAGGCTTTGGGTTCAGAATTGAGGTTTAGTACTGCTTTTCATCCTCAAACAGATGGTCAGTCAGAAAGAACCATTCAGATTCTTGAGGAGATGTTGAGGGCTTGTTCAGTTGATTTCTCAGATTCTTGGGATATTCATTTGCCTCTTGTGGAATTTGCTTATAATAGCAGTTTTCAGTCGAGTATTGGGATGGCTCCTTATGAAGCACTGTATGGGAGAAAATGTCGTTCACCTATTTGTTGGGATGAAGTAGGGGAAGTAAAGATTTGGGGTGTTGACATGGTTAATGATTCAGTGGAAAAGGTTAAGCTTATTCGGGATCGATTGACTACTGCCCAGAGTCGACAAAAGAGTTATGCAGATCACCGGAGGCGAGACCTTGAGTTTGAAAAGGTTGACTTTGTGTTCTTGAAAGTTTCACCAAAGGTGGGAATTAAAAGATATGGAAAGAAAGGGAAACTTGCTCCAAGGTTTGTAGGGCCTTTTGAGAATTTGGGAAGAGTTGGAGATCGAGCTTATTGTCTTGCATTACCTCCTTCTCTTGATAAGATTCATAATGTGTTTCATGTTTCGATGCTTCGTAAGTATGTTTATGATCCTTCTTATGTGTTGTCTGAGATACCTGAGGATATTGAACCAAGTATGTCCTATGAGGAGCATCCAGTTCAGGTGATTGATTCTAAAGTTCAAGAATTGAGAACTAAGAGTATTCCTCTTGTTAGAGTTGTGTGGAGGAACCATAATGTGGAACAATCAACTTGGGAGCTTCGGGAAGAAATGGAAAGGAAGTATCCTTGGTTGTTAGACTCGTTTGGTAAGTAACCCTAAAATTCGGGACAAATTTACTTTAAGGGGGAGTGATTGTAACGACCCCAAAACTCGTCCCTATTTATTTTATATTTTTGGGGATTTTAATTTGACATTATGTGTGCATTTTATGTGTTGCATCATATTTTATGACTTCCACATATTGTTTGATTAAATGTGCTATTTATTTGGTTAGTAGTAACAAGTGTTAAGGGAGTTAAATGAATTAGTTGAAACTATAGGGTGTGGAATTTAAAGTATAGGGGCTTAATTGTTCAACTTGGAACAAGAGTGACCAAAGTAAAAAAATGGGTAAAGATCTTTTTATAACTTATGCTTATCCCTCCCTCTGTGTTAACAAACATACTCAGCAACATTTTTCCTCTCGTTCTTTCCTAGGGTTAAGAGAAAAAGGTAAGTTCATTTCATTTTGATTTAATTTCTTTTTATTTACTACTCCATTTTAATATCTAATTATACCAAAATGTTCAGGGCGTTGAGTAGGTCATTTCTACCCGAAAAAAACATATTTCCTCGATACTTTTCCCCGAAATAGGTAAGTTACTAATTCCCTTTTAAATATTAAAATGGTCATATATGTTATACTTGATACTTGTGATTGTTATTTTTATGATTTGGATGATTTTTGTGATACTTGTAATTTTGGGACAAAGGGAGTATTCATCGTCTGTGTAGAAATGAAGAGTTAAGTTTGGAAGTAATATTTTTGGATGGTTGTTGCACTCCTGGTAATAGTATAAGTGTTAGTACGTTATACTCCTACTTTTGGGATGGAAGGAGTAGGTAAAGAACCAGGTTCAGTTTTGGCCCAAATCGGGTACCGAGCGCCCGCCTGGTAGGTATCGAGCGCCCGCCCGCTAGCCTATGGAGCGCCCGCGCGCGCATGAGTGGAGCGGCCGCTTACCTTTTGTTTCATGACCAAAATCCCTATTGACCTGGAGCGCCCGCTTGGTCCTTGCCGAGCACCCGCCTGGTCAGTTGTCGAGCGCCTGCCCGTTCTAGTATGAGCGCCCGCTCGCCCCTATTTTCAGAAATCTTCCTTTTGTTTGATTAAGACTAGGATGTATTCTTGGTATAGGTTTTGGGTACTATTCTAGTTGATTTAAATGGACATTGTGGAACACTCTAGTATTGGAAACGGTTCCTTTGTGAACATATGTGTTGTGGAATTTGACTAAATGTTAATTGGATATTGTTGAACATCTTTTGATGTGTTTTGGATTGGTTCATCTTTATGATAAGTTTTGTGTGGTTCCCTACTTTGGAATCATGCCCCGGTTGTTGTTTAAGCAAGTATTTATTACTATGCTCGTGTTAAAGTCTAGCTGGTACTTGTTGTGGAGTCGGGCAGTGGTAGGGATTATAATGGCACACGAGCCAAGTTCATTGTAAGGCTTCTACCATTGGTTTCCCATTTTTAACCCCCTTCCTTGTGCCAAAGGTTGGGCACTTTGGGTTATGACTTGGTGTCATTTTCCCCCCGTTGTTGTTGTTGTTGTTGTTGTTTAGTTCATGAACCGTTTCAGCCCTTTGGTGCTTCTCAGTTGATACCTCTCAGATGGTTATATGTTTGATTCGAGAACCTTGGCTCAGTATCCACTTATGAGTGTTTATTTCCGCCTTATGTGTGGTATGATGGAGTGGCTTTGCCTCTCATGTTATGTGCTATGTGAATGCTTATTGACATTGTTCAATTACGAGTATCATTTCAGCATGTAACGTAGTTGCATTTTAGTAGCTTACTGAGATTTATTCTCACCCCGTTCCTTGTTTATTTGTTTTCCTTAGATAAAGGAGAGCCCAGGGGATACGTCACTTCACAAGAGAGGAAGTCGAGGTGGTGATTTTGGGTAAGACATTTTTGGACATGTGTTATGTAAAGGCTACATTATGTAAATGTATAACATTTTGGGTAGGGTACCGTGACTTAATCTTTGTATCACCTATTTTTGGAACATGTTAGTGATTGTAAATTTTGTAAAAGTGTGTAAGCCCTTGGGGCAAGGTACTTGTGTTTGTAAAATGGTTTGTGTGTGATGAAATCAAAGTTTTTAACTTTGAAGAGTTGGTTATATGAAACTTTTATGAAAGTACATTTCGAAAAATTTTCCTTAAATGTTTTATGACGTCTTCCGTGCGTGTCCCAAACGTGGGGCCAAGTAGGACCACGGGTTGGGGCGCGACAGACAAGGCTTGATGCCTACATGTCAATTAGTGAGATGTGAACGCGTGCATCTCTCTCTCTCTCTCTCTCTCTATATATATATATATATATATATATATATATATATATATATATATTACTCCCTCTTTCCCACCCGAATTAGGATTTTTGGGTTGGGCACGTGTTGGGAATTTAGTGGTACCCCGTTGCAATCTAGATAAAGAACATAAAACCACAAGCACAATTATGAGAGAATCACACACACAAGAACACAATAATTGTTTACCCGGTTCGTTCAACACATGAACTACGTCTGGGGGCAATTGCCAAGCCAATATATTATTAAACACCGTTTAATATGTTGCTACAATGTGTTCTAGGTCGTATTTATGCTTATATAGCAGTACAAGGAAGCCCTAGGTCGATTTGGTAGAGATTGCATTAAAATAGGAAACAAAAAATTTTGGCCGACTGACCAAGCGCCCGCCTGGGTCTATGCGAGTGCCCGGCTGCAATTCGAGTAAAACACTTTGCCAGATTCGAGCTGTAACGCCCATCCTTAATCTCGTTAAATATTTGACTTATTTGTTAAATTCTTGACTAGCATATTTATATGCTATTTTATTTGAGTTAATTATTTAACTGCGTTAGAAAGTTAAGGTGGTTAAATGTCAAAGTTGAAAGTTTAGGGGCCTTTTTGTCAAAATTAGAACTTGAGGGGCGTAAGTGTCATTTCCCCAAACTTGAATGTATATCTTTGGTGGGTTTGCCTGAGGAAGTCATTTTCTCCCCAAATTCATTACGTCTCTCTCTGTTCTAAAAGTTAGGGTTAGGGTTTACCCTATTCTCGACTCCTCGAGCTTAGTTATCCCTCTGTTCGTGATTCTGGTCCCGGATAAATATTCGTGGCGTTGAATAGAGCGTTCCAGACCGATCAGAAATTAATTTGGGTCAACTTGATTTTTGACTAGGTAAGTTATTAACTCCCCCTTACTTGTAATAACATGCATATATGTTATTCCCGCTACTTGTTCTTGTTAAAATTGTGTTTTGGGCAATTTTAGTGATACTTGGAAAATTGGGACGAAGGGAGTAAATTTACAGAGAACATAGAACATGAAGCAATACTGAATGGGTTTGTAAATTGATTGAAAAATTATACTCCTATTCGTGAGACGGTAAAATAGTAATTTGATTTAAATATTATTAGAAAAATTGTACCATTATTTGTGGTACGGGGAAATGAATGGAAGTATCCCTAAATGGGTATAGTAGTATAATATAAAATTGTACTTGTACTTTTGGGGACGGTGAAATATTAAATTGGAATAAAAGGAAATTATCCTATTATTTATGGGACGGTAAAAAAAGAATGAATTGAGCTTGAAATAGTGTCTTGGGTATTGCCTAGGGGTTAGTAAAATATACTCCTACATTTGAGACGGAGAATTTGTAAGTGTAAAAGTCTCTGTTGAAATAAGAAAGTATAATTGAAATGAGTGATTTAAGCTTGTTATTATACTCCTGGGTTTGATAATATATTGATAAAAATTATACTCCTACGCTTGGGACGGGGATTTCTAAGCCTGGGAAAGAATTTGGTATTTGCTAAAAATTGTGTCGAGCGCCCGCCTGGTTACCCACCAAGCGCCGCCCTTTTCAACAGAAAGTTTGGGTTTCTAAAGTGCTAGAACAGGCGCCCGCCCGGTACCTTGTAGGCGCCCGCCCGGTCCCCTGTCTCAATCAAAGTGTTTTAAATCAAAATAAAATTGAAACATTATCCCTCCTAAGGCATATAGCCTTAAGATAAGATGTCCTAGCAAGTGTTGTGACATTTTAGGGGTATCAGAATTTGGTCTTGAACATGAATACTCATTTAATTAAAATGAGAACTTAGTCTTGTACATGAACACTTATAGAACTCAAATGAGAACTTGAGTATAAAAGGAAGAACTCTTCTTTATGTCTTGAAAGTGCTATGAACAAGCACTTATGTGTTAGGCTTGTCTTGAAGCCAATGATTGTGCACCTTAGGGGCATTAAAACAAGGACTTGAGATTGAATATCCTATGTAGGGGATTAAGAACTTGTAAGTATGAGTGGTATAGCTCATCTACCTAATTTGAACTTGAAATAGTCTTGATCTAGGTTTAGGGTATTACCCTAGATGGCCTAGATGAGTGTTGTAGAACACTCTAGTATTGAAAAATAGTCCCTTTGTGAATAAATGAAAGGTGGACTTGAATCATAATTAAATGATAACTTGGATATAAGAGTAGTAACTCTTTTATGTGTCTTGAAGTTAATGTTTGTGTACCTTAGGGGCACCAACTAATGTTTTGAGCTTGAATATCCTAGGAATAGGATCGTGAACTTGATTGGGAGATGTATAGCTCATCTTCTTAATTAAAACGTGAATATAAGATGAGTAAATCTTGTATATGTATTGAATGTCTTGAATGTCTTGAATGTCTTAAGATGAGACAGTAATTTGAAGTATAAGACAATAAAATCTCGTACATGACTTGAACATCCAAATAATTGGATTAAGACTTGAATATAAGAGTATAAAATCTTGTACGTGCCTTGACACCAATATAGGTGTATGGTAATAAACTTGAAAGAGTCTTGATGTGTATATGCAAATCTTGCATATATTTACTTGATAGAATGTGGCTTCTTGATTGATTGGTACATGGTATGAATAACCAAAGAATTGGGTTATGGAACTAGATAAGAGAATAATTAACTCTACTACATACTTGAACTTGATACGTGTATATTGGAAGTGCTATAAATAAGCACTAAAGTGTAAATGATTTAGTTTTAATCGTGTATATACTCAATGAAGTATATAAAATATAAAGAAGATATCTTGTCTTGAAATGGTTCCTAAAGAAAATAGGGACTAGTGTAATATGAAGATAATTCATATAATCGTGAATACTACGATTTAAATTAATAAGAATGATTACAGAACACAATATGTGTAGAAAATGTATTCGATTACTAACGATACATATACGTGAAGTATGACTGTGTCTAGGTACAATGTGACCTATTCTACTACGTGTTTAGAGTATAATGTATTGAGCTCTATTTGATAGTAAGGGTATCGTGATAGACACTTTAATGTGTTAAACGTGATATGAATATGTACGTGCAAACTTGGCATGTGACTAAGTGATATACCCTACTACGTGATTGAGGTCTGTTATTAATAGACCCTAACTTGGATTGATTGTGTTATATGGACACTTACGTGCCATAGTTGAACTTGATTGGTATTCGCAATAATTGAGTACGTGTACTTATATCCTCGTGAGCATACATAATTACATGGTGCATATTCTTGTGAGCACATGATACATTACTACATGGTGCATATTCTCGTGAGCACATGATACATTACTACATGGTGCATATTCTCGTGAGCACATGATACATGATTACATGGTGCATAAAGACTGGTCCACTATTATGGGACTTAGTTCTATTCCCGTAGTTCAAGTAAATATCTACTTGTACCTTCTTGTTGTGAGTCCAGCTGGTTCTCCTTGCTTGTTCGAAAATATATAGGTTCACGCTTGTCGCGAGAGCTGGGGTTTAAGTGACAATCGGGTCCCTATGTATTTCCGCTTGACCCCTTACTACCGGCCATAGTAAGGGCATAGCTTCCTTGGTTGGAGCAATAAGCCTGACCTAAGTGAATGCTAACTCTTGTCTTGTACACCACGTGGATTTGTTCTTGTGGTTGACACTGGTTACCAGGTCTTCTTATATACTGCACAGCAGTCTCTTGTTCCTGTTCTTGGTTGTCCTCAGCTAGAAAAGCATCGACAACAAATGGTATTCTTGGGACAAATAAGGAAGGATTCAGGTACAATGCGTGATAGGCCTATGTGCATCTTGGTGAGTTGGTTTAGCCTCTCACTTTACTTGACTACTTGTTACCTGAACCTTTCTTGAGCTTGATTACTTGTTGAGTTGGCTTAGCCTCTCCTATAATTGTTACTTGATGATACTTGATATATGTTTAGTTGAGTATCTACTTGTATCGCATGATAACATGACATATAGTTGCATGTTAATAGCTTACTGAGATTTATCTCACCCTTTATTTGTTTAATTGTTTCCCCCCCCCCCAGGAAAGCAGGGGATAGTACGCAGTGAGGCTCGACTTAGCTGGGAACTTACTCAGCAGGATATTCTTGTTCGAAGTTAGTGTCCTTTTATATTTTTGGTAAGGACGATCTTATATGAGTTAATTAAACTCTGGGTTTGTATTGGGGTAGTATTTGTTGTCCCTAGACAGTTCTTGATGCCAGCTTATTTGCTAGGCATGTCTTCCGCTGTATGTAACCATTTTGGTTTTAATTTTCTTGGTCTAGAACTCGTGTGAGCTATCTTAGCTCCCTACTCTTGAGTATATATATCATGTCAGTTTTGTTTTTAACAGGTATTGTTCATGTTTCCCGTTAGATTCTTGTTTCTTGTTAGTTACGCGCACCAGGTTCGAGGTTCTATTAGGGAATCCCGGGACTTGGGACGTGTCACGAGCGCCCTCCTGGTCATGGCCAGGCACCCGCCTGCCTCTCCGCCCAGGGATTCTCCTCCGTTTTGAACTCCTTCTTGATCTCCACCGACACCCACGACTTAGACTCCTTCTCCCCTTTGCTTCCTCGTAGTTTAGGACTCCAATCCCAACAATCTCCCACCTCGAGACTAAACTCATAAGCACAGAAACACCCATCAACTCCCACCACGGAGTGAACACCTTCGAACACATTTTACTCCGATATTGACTTGACATTGCCTTGCCTCCCCGCTTAAGTACTAAGGCGAGTTGAAACCAAGCGACGTTTGAACTCCTCCGTGTTAGATAATTCTTGCCCCCCAAATCAGCTTCTACCTTGATTTCTCTCCACAAGTCTAACTTCGCCTTCTCCCTCCAAACCCACCTTCCTCGCAATGCTTCCCCTTGAAACATGGACATACCTTGTTTCTTGCATCGTCTTTTCTTGGTCTGAATACGCTCTTTGCTAGGGCACTTGGACTTCCACACCGCATTGATCAACTTTATGTCCCTCTCCCCCCCTAACACACCGTTTCTTGGTGTCTCTCCTTTCTACACCAATAGGCCGGTTCTTTAGCCTCTTGCTCCCACCCAAGCGAACATCGACATTGTAGGTAGAGTACAACATCTTCTCCTTGACCTCATGAGCTATCACCTTAGTTTCTTTTATGACTTCCCAAGACCCACCCATGAAGGTTACACCATACCCTTCATTATCAAGTTTTCCAATGGAAATCACCCTCCTCCTTAAATCCGGAATATGCATCACATTGTGCAATTGTAAAACAGCCCCATTAGGTGTCTTCATCATCACATCCCCCTTACCTTTGATCTTCAATGGTTGATCATCACCAAGATAAACAACCCCAAAATCTCCCGGTGTATATAGCTTCATTGATTCTGCATCCCCACTAGCATAAAAAGAAGCTCCAGAATCCAACACCCAATCTTCGCCTAACTGCTCCTCTCCTAGGATTAATACATCTGCATCATCCACCATATGTGCATCACCATCCTTATCCGGACAGTCATAACTAATATGACCTAGCGCGCCACAATTGTAGCACTTGACCGATTTATTTTTCCCCTTTTTCGGTCCTCCCCTTCCCCTTGTTCTCTCCACCCTAAGTGCAGCCCCATCTGCGGAAGATTCTCCCCTTTTCTCTTTCCTTCACAACTCCTCTTGAAGGATGAGATCTCTAACTTCCGTATACACCAATGGTGTTTTCGACGTACTAATCATTGTGACAGTTACCTCCCAACTGTCTGGCAACGGTTTTAGTAGAAAACATACTAACACTTCATCTGAGAAAGTAATATCAACACTTTTCAATTGGTCCACCGTACCTTTGAAACTGCCGATATGACTTCTTGCTGTCTGCCCCTCCGACATCTTCGCATTCACAAACCTCTTTATCAAATGCACCTTATTGATATTAGACGGCTCCTCATACATGTCTAACAGCATCTGTAGCAACCCCACCATTGTCTTGGCCTCCATCGCGTTCCGTGCAACATCGTCGGTTAGAGCACTCCTCACCGCTCCTAACGCCTTACGATCCAACGTCTCCCAATCCCCTTGTGACATGTCTTTGGGTTTCTCACCTAAGGATTTATGAAGATCCTTACAATAAAGGTAATCTTCAACCCTTGTCCTCCAAACGTGAAATTCACACCGTTGAATTTCTCGATTGAGTTATTCATCTTGATTGCTTCACAAATTCACACCGTTGAATTTTTGGATATGATTTCAAGCATATTTAAAGATGGTCATGTCTAAGAAACATTCTGGATATCAACTTTAAAAGGTTCTATATATCACTAATAAAACATTCTAGATATGATTTCAAACACATTTGAACAACGCCATGGCCAATAAATCTTCACGATATCAAGCTCAAGAGCTTTTAGATATCAATAATTGATATGATTAACAAGCATATTACAATAAAGACATGGCCACAAACCTTCTCAATATCCACCCCAAAGGGTTCTGGATATCAATAATAAACCCTTATGGGGATGATTTAACAAGCACATTTGGGAAGTCTGACTCTTAATCAAACAAATCGCAAGATGTTGTTCAAATATATGTATAGGTCTTAGAATTGCTTAATCCCAATCATGTTTAATGCTTAGGATCCCCTAATTCTTATTAGAACCTTTCTGGTATCTTTAGGATTCTTAGTGCCCAGCACAGGTGGAACTCAACTCTTCAAACCAAGGCAAAACCAGCTTGAGGGCATCAGAAAACAAATCAGCAAGACAAGTACCAAGTTGCCGATTAAGGACATGATCAGTATACTCATAGGTTACCGGTAACTCTACAATCAGCAAGGACAAACTGAAGCTTACTGGTTGTCAACTCAAGATATCCTTCATATGAATATCCCCAGGTTACATCGTTCTATACTTTAACTGACTTTACCGATTGCTTTGTACGACCTTACTGAAAGCAGTTAAACTGTCTTTGCTACGTTTTTTGCGCCAGTCTGACACCGAGCTACTTTTAGCTTTACTCTGTCTCTTACTTACTTTTTACAGGTAACTGGTTAAGATAAACGGGTCTTTACCCATTGGACCTTTGCAGGCATGCGTGTACGGTATATCCCCACCATTAATGCTGAAGATTGCGCATTTAATGCTCCTCACCTAACCGGCTGGAAATTCAAATTATAACCCTTCCTCTTGAAGACTCAAGTCATTTACTTCTCCTATAAATAGAAGACTCAGAGCATTAAAGAAGGGTGGTGCATTGAACAGAGTTGAATAGTTTGAAGCAATCATTGAAGCTCAAACATTCTTGTCCAGAAATCATTAGACATTTAATAGGATCAACACTAGTGCACAAACTCATCAATACTGTTAGTATTCCTGAACTAGATTATTTAAGGAATACATTGTTTGAGTTCTTCACACCCACCTGAGTGAGATAAGTTCTTTTGGACTTGCCGCTCAAAAACACTTGGTCAGTATTTGTATCATGATCCATTAATGATCCCTAGAGTTTAGGTATTTGTAAACCGGAAAAGCCGAGCTTGTAATAGACTAGGGAAATCTGATAGTGCACTTAACCCAAATCCAAGTTCTGACCAAACTTGGTAGAGGACATAGCAGTATCTACACTGTGAACGTCTCCATATACTCGTGTCCCTTTGTGTTTGCTTATTACTACTTCGTCATTGCCGGTTGGAACTCTATCACCGGCAACTCATTATTATACATACTGATTCATTGTAATTTCCATTGACCAATCTCTTGAAACTGCATTGAACTTTTAGAAACTACTTTGTGTTAAACCAAGCTCTCAAAATATTTTCATACTGATTTTGTGTGAGTCAAAATTAGTCACATCTTCTCCGCTGCATTTACTGATTATTGGTTGCTTGCCGATTAGTGACTTTGCATTTTAAAGTATTTCTTTTGAATTTTTTTGCAATTAGGCTATTCACCGCCCTCTAACCTGTTTTCCTACCAATTGGGCCTAACAATTGGTATCAGAGCTTGGAATTTTGAAAGAAATTTCCAAGCTTTGCAGCTTGTTTGCCGATATCATGGCAGGAAAAATCATACAGTCATTCAACATCACCACCATCCCGTTGTTGAATGTCAACAAGTTTGGTGTCTAGAAATCTCGTATGATAAAGTATTTGAACTCAATCGATGATCGGTTGATGAAGGTCATAGAAGGTGGTCCAATCATTCTTTTAAAGGTCTCTGTCGCGCCCCAGAAATTCTAAAAATCCATAAATATAAAATTTTACATAATTAACATCTCCAAAAAGGCTAAACACCAAACCGGGCGCGTGAATTCTACTATAAACCAATACCAACAAACAATACCTCAACGAGATTATAACTCGGAGACTAGAAACAAACGCGGAAGCAAGAACAACTATTAATAATATAAATTCCCAAAGGACCACAGTAAATACATAACCCTGGACGACCGCGACCTTTCAACCATATACAAAGAGGCTCTGAAGAGCAACTACCCTAAAGGCGATCACCTGCTCAGAAGACTCCCAATACAACGGACCTCAAACGATACCACTTGCCTTCCTGGGGGGGGGGGGTTAAGGAAAAACAATTTGAAACAAGAAACGGGGTGAGATAAAATCTCAGTAAGTTACTAAATGCATCTACATGGCATAATATCATGCAAATCAACGATATAACTGAACAAGTAAATCACATAACAACAAATGAGAAAGCTCCCTATCGCCAACTGTCCCATACCAGTTGGAAATAACGACTAACTCATCATGCAGCACATAAGACTGAAATAAACACGTAACAAAGGATACTGAGCCAAGGTTTCACCAAACTGATAGAACAATCGCTGCGCAGCTTCAACCGATCAACCAATCAACAATAGCAGTATAACAACTGAAGAGAACCCCCGTCAGAACCAACCAATCAATCAATCAACCCATCAAGCCATCTTCATAGTAGCATAAAAGCTGAAGAGAATACCCCCGTACCAGAACCAATAACAAAGTAACGTGCCACAAAGGGCGGGAGCCATGCCACAAAGTCATGCTCCAAACGTCTCAACCAAGGCCGATCTGGAAGAGGAAAATAAGGGCAAAACAATGGTCGACACCATAATGGACTTGGCCGGTGCCATCACAATATCTCACATCGCCCGACACAACCACAAATACCAGCTGGACTTTTCAAATAAATGCTAAGTAATAAATACTAGCTTAATTAAACAACTTAGGGTTCCAAAGTAGGGAACCATACCAATTAATCACCATAAAAGATGCAACGATTACTCAAGAAGAGTTCAACAACAATAAACACAAGGAGTTTCTCATAAAAGATTCCAACAACATTGACCATTAAAACATAATGATTCCAAGATAAGGCACGTACCAAATACATCCTAAGTATGATACCCACAAGTTGATCATAAAGAGCACAACCCAAACGGTCGCTCACAAATGGCACAATGGCTATTACCAAAATGACCCTAAACATTTACTCATAAAGATATACTAGGACTATGAACTCAACCATCTCATCACACCTGGAATTCCAAAGTAGGAAATCAGAATGAATACACCTTAAGGTTAATCAAACTGTAAGTACCCAATTGCCAATTCACGCTTTACCTCCGTCCATAACGAACCAATTCTAAACACCCCAAACGAATCCAAAGGTTACTCTTATTAGAACATGATCATGACCGGACTAAACCCTACACTTTGGTGTTCAATAACAACCCTCTAGGTACTATAGGACATCGCCTAAAACCTAGACCAAGTCTTACTCGAAAATCAATTCGATTAGAACAATCACGAACACATCATAAGATGCCCAAACATTCCCAAACAATACTTGATCAAATTACATAACACCATTGTTCACAAAGGAACCAATTTTAATTACTAAAGTGTTCCACGGTGCCCAACTAAGTCAACTAGAATGGTACTACGGAACCTAGACCGAGACTACAACTTGATCTTAAACCTCAACAATAAGACAACCATTATGATCTGGAACTATGCGTCCAATAGAACCATTGCGTAGTAATCGAAAAGAGCTTTCCAACGATAGTTTACACGTCCAAAACGGAGTCCGGACGAAGAAGTTATGGCCTCCGGAAGATTGAATGTAAAACGGACAATTTTTATAAAGTGTTCGGCCGGACATTATGAAAAATCTTTGTTTTAGCTCCGAATTTCACTCTTTTCGTTCTAAATCTTAGAAGTACCTATATATACTTCTATCCTAACATTTAGAGACAAGAAAACTCAATTCATGTGCCTCTAAAACTCAAACTAAAAATACAACCTAGTCTTAAACAAACACAAATGTGATTTCCAGAAAAAGGGGGCGGGCGGGCGCTCGCCAAGGGGCGGGCGGGCGCTCATTTAGGCAGAAGGTTGGCAACGGGAAAAGGGGCGAGTAGGTGGGCACCTGGCTCCAGGCGGGCGGGCGCCTGGTCTGTCTTCATGCCGGGAAATAGAGCTGGGTTTCCACCATTTTCGAACCCAAAACCAAATTTCTCACAATCAACACTCCCAACTTGATCCCCAAAGTACCCAAACAACATCTAACAAAAAGGGGACCTCAACAACACCGTAAATGAGCCCAAACCAAGAATCAAACCCAACATTCATATCAATCACCATTTTTAATTAAAAACTCAAATAAATTCCAAACAAATTCCAAACTCAATCAAACATCAAATATAACAACCCAAGCATTATATAAGCATGATATGAACTTTTTAGCATAAAAATGGGGGGAAAGTAACTTACTTGAATTTTCTCAAAGTTGCCGGAACTCGAATATTTTTAGCCCTCTACGATCCTAACGACGATCTAAACAAGGTTCATGTTTTAAGAAATGAGAAATAACAAGAGAAAGATGGTTAGATTGAAGAGAGAAGGTAGAGAAGAAAACTTACCCAAGTGGAGAGAGAGAGAGAGTCTGTGTGTGCTGGGAGAGAGAGATGAGAAGTGAGGTGAGGGAGAAAGAGAGGGAGTAGGGAGAAGATGATTAAACCAAACTTACACTTAGACCCCTCTCTTACTACTACTCTCTACAAACAAACTCCCCACTATCAATTAGGACTCAACACTTCTACACTAGCACAAATGGCCCAAATAAAATGCTAGGTATAAATTACTATAACACATAAAATGCACACATAAATATTTAAATAAATAATAATTTAAATAAATAAATAAGCCATAATTAAATAATTAAATATTTATTACTAAAAAAATAGAGGCGGGTTTTTGGGTCGTTACAATCTACCCTCCTTAAAAAGAATTCGCCCACGAATTCACTCATCAAACTTCACAACACGCGGTCATAATGAGGCGACAACATATCGACTCTCCCATAGCACTCATAACCTCAATCGAGTACTCAACAAAATTTTCAGACACAGTCTCCACGACTCAAATAAACCAATATATATTAATCACATGCATATCTCAGGTATACTCATATTAATCATTCTAAAGTTAACTTCCTCTTTCATACCGAATTTCACATTCTCAAGCCTATCACTTGATTACCAATTCTGAGACATAGCTGATTTGATCCTAATTAGCATTACTCTCACCATCAACCCTTAAATCATCAACATCCATAAGTTTTACTTTTCCGGTTCACCCGTACGCATTGACGATCTAGACCTCATCCCAAGTAATCATACTACTACCCGAACAAATAAGAGAAGGAATAGGGCTAACGATTATTGTCACCCAATGACTCAATGATATACTAAAAAATTTACCGTCATCAACTATCCGATCAAATGAGATTCCCCTACCACACTCACTTCCTCATGAGATAAAACATAATACAGTCAAAATCTTTGAATTTCTCAAACTACTTGCATTACCTCATACTTAGTTTTCTAAGGAAATATCCAAAAATTCAAAACATTAAACCATCTCGAGCTTACTCAACTTCTTAAACTATGAAAAGTTAAAGAAATTTCTCATCCTCCAAATGTTCACCGCGTGACTATATCTCTAAGGATTACCATTAAAGTAGCAACTGTAACGATCCGAAATTTCACAATCTTTGTTTCAATAAATAGTAATATATTACAACTTACAACTCTAAAAGATATTACAAAGGATCACTAATAACCCGAAATATTCAATAAACTGCTCCGTCCCAATACAAAATCATAGCACCCTTTAATATGCCCAAGTATCTATACTCAACTTCCTTTACAAATTCTTAATCCAAACGAGGGCGCCACCAAGAAAAGATTCAGAACCATGTGACAACTGTTCACTAAAACCCAAAAATGCATTTAATATTGTTCGAGGAATTCTCACCTTCTCTAAATATGTCTAGTCCTTTAAACTCAACGCGCTCACCATCATTAATGATTATAACTCCCACAATATACTCCTAACTCGTATTGCTTTAACTCAACTCCAGTCATGTATTAAAATGATCCCAAAAGTATCATAACTCAACTTCTTATTATGACCCATAATAAATTAAGTATTTCCTCATACTAAACAATTCCGATGCACTCACGTAGATGTACTAAAAGTAAAGAAAAAATCCTATCAAGAAATTCTCAAATTGAATCTTTAACTCTCTTAACCCAATCGACACTATATGTTCACTGATTCACCTATCAGTATTGTTTCTTATCTTAACTCATCAAATAACCCAAGTTCACTATCGGCCAAGCGACATATCGCACCCAACATAAATTATACTCAAGACTCAACATTAGTATTGCCAACTGAATAAGCTAAATTCCCTGCACAACCTTATAATAAAGATTTTCTGATTTTCAATATAGAACATGAACATTATATATACTTAGTATGCTCCTAAACAAGTCAAACACACTAATATAGAATTATTCCCCACCTGTCGATGGCACCCAAGAAATTCGAGACACCTTGAAAGCTGGGCCATACTACTTAACTCGTCAATATCCTGTATAGGTGACATAACCAATTCACCTTACCTCAATCAGTAGAAATCACGAAATTTAGTACTCGAGAATACACCTCAACATAAATCACTTAATAAGAACAAACATACGAACATAGCACAAGACATTTCCACTTTACGAGATAGGTACGTCCAAGCCTTCAAAACTCGCACTCTCGATTCCCAAGCCAACTAACCCCAATGGAACCAACACTATTGACACCAATCCTATACTTGATATACCACAAGAGAAGAAACACTCGACGTCAATACCACGACTCATAACTCAACCAACTTCTACCTTAACCTCATACTTTCAAGAAAACATAGTTTCTAAACCACTCAAAATCATAATACCCAAGTATTGAAGCCTATTAAATATCAGAGTTCTTATTCTCCTTCAAGATCTAAAACCATTGCTCTGATACCAACTGTCGCGCCCCGGAAATTCTAAAAATCCATAAATATAAAATTTTACATAATTAACATATCCAAAAAGGCTAAATACCAAACTGGGCGCGTGAATTCTACTATAAACCAATACCAACAAATAATACCTCAACGAGATTATAACTCGGAGACTAGAAACAATCGCGGAAGCAAGAACAACTATTAATAATATAAATTCCCAAAGGACCACAGTAAATACATAACCCTGGACGACCGCGACCTTTCAACCATATACAAAGAGGCTCTGAAGAGCAACTACCCCAAAGGCGATCACCTGCTCAGAAGACTCCCGATACAACGGACCTCAAACGATACCAGCCTTCCTGGGGGGGGGGGGTTAAGGAAAAACAATTTGAAACAAGAAACGGGGTGAGATAAAATCTCAGTAAGTTACTAAATGCATCTACATGGCATAATATCATGCAAATGAGAAAGCTCCCTATCGCCAACTGTCCCATACCAGTAGGAAATAACGACTAACTCATCATGCAGCACATAAGACTGAAATAAACACGTAACAAAGGATACTGAGCCAAGGTTTCACCAAACTGATAGAACAATCGCTGCGCAGCTTCAACCGATCAACCAATCAACAATAGCAGTATAACAACTGAAGAGAACCCCGGTCAGAACCGACCAATCAATCAATCAACCCATCAAGCCATCTTCATAGTAGCATAAAAGCTGAAAAGAATACCCCCGGTACCAGAACCAATAACAAAGTAACGTGCCACAAAGGGCGGGAGCCATGCCACAAAGTCATGCTCCAAACGTCTCAACCAAGGACAATCTGGAAGAGGAAAATAAGGGCAAAACAATGGTCGACACCATAATGGACTTGGCCGGTGCCATCACAATATCTCACATCGCCCGACACAACCACAAATACCAGCTGGACTTTTCAAATAAATGTTAAGTAATAAATACTAGCTTAATTAAACAACTTAGGGTTCCAAAGTAGGGAACCATACCAATTAATCACCATAAAAGATGCAACGATTACTCAAGAAGAGTTCAACAACAATAAACACAAGGAGTTTCTCATAAAAGAGTCCAACAACATTGACCATTAAAACATAATGATTCCAAGATAAGACACGTACCAAATACATCCTAAGTATGATACCCACAAGTTGATCATAAAGAGCACAACCCAAACGGTCGCTCACAAATGGCACAATGGCTATTACCAAAATGACCCTAAACATTTACTCATAAAGATATACTAGGACTATGAACTCAACCATCTCATCACACCTGGAATTCCAAATTAGGAAATCAGAATGAATACACCTTAAGGTTAATCAAACCGTAAGTACCCAATTGCCAATTCACGCTTTACCTCCGTCCATAACGAACCAATTCTAAACACCCCAAACGAATCCAAAGGTTACTCTTATTAGAACATGATCACGACCGGACTAAACCCTACACTTTGGTGTTCAATAACAACCCTCTAGGTACTATAGGACATCGCCTAAAACCTAGACCAAGTCTTACTCGAAAATCAATTCGATTGGAACAATCACGAACACATCATAAGATGCCCAAACATTCCCAAACAATACTTGATCAAATTACATAACACCATTGTTCACAAAGGAACCAATTTTAATTACTAAAGTGTTCCACGGTGCCCAACTAAGTCAACTAGAATGGTACTACGGAACCTAGACCGAGACTACACCTTGATCTTAAACCTCAACAATAAGATAACCATTATGATCTGGAACCATGCTTCCAATAGAACCATTACGTAGTACTCGAAAAGATCTTTCCAACGATAGTTGACACGTCCAAAACGGAGTCCGGACGAAGAAGTTATGGCCTCCGGAAGATTGAACGTAAAACGGACAATTTTTATAAAGTGTTCGGCCGGACATTATGAAAAATCCCTGTTTTGGCTCCGAATTTCACTATTTTCGTTCTAAATCTTAGGAGTACCTATATATACTTCTATCCTAACATTTAGAGACAAGAAAACTCAATTCATGTGCCTCTAAAACTCAAAATAAAAATACAACCTAGTCTTAAACAAACACAAATGTGAGTTCCAGAAAAAGGGGGCGGGAGGGCGCTCGCTAATGGGCGGGCGGGCGCTCATTTAGGCAGAAGGTTGGCAACGGGAAAAGGGGCGGGTAGGCGGGCGCCTGGCTCCAGGCGGGCGGGCGCATGGTCTGTCTTCATGCCGGGAAATAGAGCTGGGTTTCCACCATTTTCGAACCCAAAACCAAATTTCTCACAATCAACACTCCCAACTTGATCCCCAAAGTACCCAAACAACATCTAACAAAAAGGGGACCTCAACAACACCATAAATGACCCCAAACCAAGAATCAAACCCAACATTCATATCAATCACCATTTTTAATTAAAAACTCAAATAAATTCCAAACAAATTCCAAACTCAATCAAACATCAAATATAACAACCCAAGCATTATATAAGCATGATATGAACTTTTTAGCATAAAAATGGGGGGAAAGTAACTTACTTGAATTTTCTCAAAGTTGCCGGAACTCGAATATTTTTAGCCCTCTACGATCCTAACGACGATCTAAACAAGTTTCATGTTTTAAGAAATGAGAAATAACAAGAGGAAGATGGTTAGATTGAAGAGAGAAGGTAGAGAAGAAAACTTACCCAAATGGAGAGAGAGAGAGAGTGTGTTTGCTGGGAGAGAGAGATGAGAAGTGAGGTGAGGGAGAAAGAGAGGGAGTAGGGAGAAGATGATTAAACCAAACTTACACTTAGACCCCTCTCTTACTACTACTCTCTACAAACAAACTCCCCACTATCAATTAGGACTCAACACTTCTACACTAGCACAAATGGCCCAAATAAAATGCTAGGTATAAATTACTATAACACATAAAATGCACACATAAATATTTAAATAAATAATAATTTAAATAAATAAATAAGCCATAATTAAATAATTAAATATTTATTACTAAAAAAATAGAGGCGGGTTTTTGGGTCGTTACAGTCTCAACCACCTAAAGACCGATTCCCTCCACGCCGCTGACACAACATGTAGATCGTGACACTGAACAAGAAACCCATGTTCAGATTGAAGAAACTCTGGTTGAGAAACCTAGAGAGGAATGGACTGAAGATGACAAACTTTTAGCTACCCTGGATGGAAAAGCGTGCCACATTATCTCTTGTGGATTGGATGACAAGCAATACAAACTTATTGACTTGTGCTCCACGGCTCAAGAATGCTGGAACAAACTCCTAGCATACTTTGAAGGAGATGAGCAGGTGAAGGACAACAGACTCTATGATTGCATTGCAGAGTTTGAAGCCTTCAAGAAACAATATGGTGAGTCACTCAGGAGCGCCTACGACAGATTCTGCGAGGTAAGTAATTTATGTGCTTCATTAGGTAAGGTGTATACCATGAAAGACCTGAATATTCGTTTTCTAAGTTTTTTGGGAAATGAGTATCATACCAAGATTACTGCTGTTAGAGAAGTGAGAGACTTAAACAAGACTTCCATTCAGAATCTTGTGTCTAGTCTATTTCTGTATGAGAGAGAACTGCAAAAACTTAACGTTCTCGATAAAAAATTCAAAAACTTGTCTCTATCAGCTCAGTCACAGGTATCTTTCCCTTCAAACAAATTCCCTCTTGTAGATCCCCATCAAACACCCTGCAGTTCCAAACCTCAGAAATAACCTCAGAACAACCGATGGAAGAAGACGAGTTTGCCGCCTTCGCCAGTAACTACAAAAGGTTTCAAGACTTCAAAAGGATGCAGAAAGGAAACTACTAGGAACAAAAGTCCTTCACACCACCATTCAAAAAACCAGCAAGCTATAACAAACCCTCTACAAGTGCTACCGATGGAAAGAACAACAAAGGTGACTTGGTCTGCTTCAACTGCAGAAAACCTGGTCACTTTACTTTAAAATGTCCTTAACTAAAATATGAGTATGTGAGGAAGTTAGTAAGCAAGAGACATCCTAAGTCTCAAAGCTTTGTTGCCGATGAAAGCACAGAAATGGCCTTGCCGGTTTGGTGTGAAATCGACTCAGACGAAGATGCCGATGAAGATGATGATGCTGATGTAAGTTTTGTTGCCCTAGATGGAAGATGCCGATATCTCAGCATTGCCGACTCCAATCTACCGAGATCCATCACCTCCAAGAACTCCAGTCAAAGAAGAAACTGCTGGAAGACCTCAACCATACTTCAAAGAAGTAAGTGTCGAAGATGAAAATCCAAAAGGATACAAGGTTCATCAAGTGGGAACCTTAATATATGGCCAGTGTAACTCTTCTTACTTCCTTACCACCAAGCCAAAATCTCTACCGATGACTAGAAAGTTTTCATTCACTAAACATCCTAGCATTACCAAAAGCCTTTCAAAACCCATATCTTCACTACCTGACTTCTCTCCTGAAGAAATTCCCTCTGCCCATAAAAATTTAGTTGATCCCCTTCCTGAACTATCCATAGCTGAATGGTAGAGACAATGGATGAACTTTTTATTGGTTATGAGAAGCTGAGTAGCGTTCATAAAGTGATGGCTGCTGATTTCAACAGAATTTCTGCAGAGAATGACTTGCTTATGTCTGAACTTAAAGTTCTCAAAGGACAAGAGCTTGAGTCTATTCTTCTAAAGAAAGAAAACCTGGATCTTAAAAGTCAAGTGACAGTATTGATAGCTCAGATCGAAGATCTTCTAAAAAGAAACAATCATCTTTCAAGGATTGTTGATTCTTACACAAAATCTACAATTGCTGTTGAAACAATCTTGTCGACCCAAATGTCATATAAGGACCAATCTGGGTTAGGATTTGATTCCAGCAGCAGTAGCTCTACTGAAACTTGTACGACTGAGAAAAAGGGTAAGAAAGTTGAATATAGTTCTGTTAACTCAGTGCATGTGGATACTAAGCCAGTATACAGTGATGTGGCTATGAAGTATCCTAAGAACCAGAATAAAAGGAAAGACAAGCACAAACAAAGTTATGTTAAGGTTGCTGATACTGAGTCTGCCGATAATGGTATTCTTAGTGAATACATCAGCACAACTAGTGCTGCCAGTCTGACTACTTCTGTTACCGATAGACAAGTACCTCAAAAGGTATCTGCCAAAGGCAAACAGAATGGAAAGAAAGGCAACACTAGTACCTTTAAACTCACTAAGTTTTTACCTGCTCAATCCTCTAATTCTGTCGATGCACTGATTAAACAGAATGATGTTCTACCGACTCCACAACCTATCATTCAAGTGAGATGTTCTAATTGTTTTGATTATGGTCACAAGGCTTAAGAATGCCTTTTAAAGCACCTACCAGGAACCACTGAGGTGGCAACCTTAAGTGGTGGCCAGATATGGTTGCCAAAGAGGAAATAAGGGGGACCATAAGCATACGGTTTCATTTCAGGAATGCTTCATGGCCTCAACTGGTGCAAGCAAGGATTTGTGGATTCTAAATAGTGGTTGTTCAAGACACATGACAGGATTTGCAGATCTACTTGCCGATATTACTGAAGCATCAGGTCCCCCAGTGGTTTTCGGTGATAATGCCAAAGGAAAAATCATCGGTATTGGTACCATCAAGAGAGGTGCATTCACTGTACAGAAGGTCTCTCTTGTGGATGGTCTGAAACACAACCTTCTATTAATATCACAATTTTATGATAAAGGAATGTAGTGTGTATTTACTACTTCCAGTTGCTATGTGAAAGACATTGCTTCCAATGAAACTCTTATCACTACCAAATGAAAAGGTAACATTTATGCAGTATACTTAAGTGCTATTACTGGTGTTGCTAATGTTTGTTTTGTAGCTAAGAACATCAGTGAGAATTAATGGCTATGGTACAAGAGACTCAGTCACTTGAACTTCAAGTACCTATCCAAGCTTGCCGGTTCAAATCTGGTAACCGGTCTGCCTCAAGTGTCTCTGATCAAGGAAAGAAATGCAAGGTCTGGCAACTTGGAAAACAATACAAGTCATCTTTCCACAGCAAGCCCTGCATGTCAACTTCTAAGTGCCTCTAATTACTACATATGGATCTATTTGGCCCCACAACTACAGCACATATTAGGGGAAGTAGATACACTCTGGTAGTAGTAGATGATTATTCAAGATACACTTGGGTAGAAACCTTCAGCCACAAGGATGACACCTATGCCATTGCTACCAAGTTATTTAGACTACTCCAAACCCAGAAGGAAAGCGATATCATCAGTATGAGATTAGACAACAACACTAAATTCAAGAATAATGGTATTGCTCAGTATTGTGATGATCATGGCATAGACCACAACTTCTCAGCTGCCGCTACACCACAACAAAATGGTGTCATTGAGAGAAAAAACATAACTCTAATAGAAGCTGGTAAGACCATGATTGCTGAAGCCAGGCTACCCAAGTACTTTTGGGCTGAAGTCATCAATACAACCTGCTTCACTCAGAATAGACCTCTCATCAACAAATTCAATAACAAGACTCCTTATGAACTCTGGAGAGGCAAAATACCCAACATTGGATTCTTCAAAATATTCGGCTGCAAATGTTACGTGCTGTATAACCGCAAGGAGCACAAAGGCAAATTTGATGAGAAAGCTGATGAAGGAATCTTTGTTGGATACGCTAAGCACAATAAGGCCTTTCGAGTTTTCAATAAGAAACTTTTGAAAATTGTTGAATCTGTTCATGTAACCTTTGATGAATTTGATTTGTTAGAGTCTGACAGGGCTCCAAATAGTACTAATGCTTCTAGTGTTTATGACACAGGTGAATCCAGTAATACTAACCATGCAGATCAAGTACAAGCTGCTGATCCAGTCATTTAAGTGGAAGAACCAGTAGATGCTCAATACTTCCCTACATCGGCAGAACCAGAACTTACCGAAAACTTTCATAATCCATTTTCTGATGCAAACTCTGCTGCTCCCCCTGAAGACAGTTCTAGCCCTTAGGCGATTTCTGTCATAAGACCTAACCCAACAAGTTCTCATCCACCTCTCACTCAAAACTCTAATTCTCCTCTTCCACCATCTGCTGACCTCAAACCTCCTCTAGAATCATTGCAACAAGAGTCAGTAAGAAAAGATGTGCCGAGAGAAGTTAGAACAGTTCGTGATCATCTATTAGAAAATGTGATTGGTGATGTCTTTGGTCCAAGATTAACTAGGAACCTTAGTAGAGCATTTGTTGAAAGCCTTTTCTCATCTGCTATGGTCTCCAACATAGAACCAAAGAAAACTTAAGAAACTCTTGCTGATCCTGGTTGGGTTGAAGCCATTCAAGAGAAACTAAATCAGTTTGAAAGATGCAAAGTATGGGAACTTGTGCCAATACCGACTTCTAAACAAGTAATCAGCACAAAGTAGGTCTTCAGAAACAAGTTGGATGAAGATGGGAATATCACAAGAAATAAAGCAAGGTTAGTTGCCAAAGGCTACCGACAAGAAGAAGGGATTGACTACGATGAGACATTTGCACCGATTACAAGATTGGAAGCTATAAGACTTTTTCTAGCCTATGCCGCCTTCAAAGAATTCAAGTTATATCAAATGGACGTGAAAAGTGCCTTCTTAAATGGAGAACTCAAGAACTTGTTTATGTTGAAAAACCACCTGGATTTGAGGACTCCAAGAAGCCTGATCATATCTACCGATTGAACAAAGCTCTTTATGGCTTAAACCAAGCTCCAAGGGCATGGTATGAAACCCTTTCTAAGTTCTTACTTAGTGATGGATTAGGTTTCACTCGAGGAATCGATACTTATTTATTTATTGCCAAGCATAAGGGTCATTCATTGTTTGTTCAAATATATGTCGATGATATTATTTTTGGATCTACTAATGAATCACTTTGCAAGAGATTTAAGAAGATAATGCAGAGAAAGTTCGAGATGAGCATGATGGGTGAATTAACATATTTCCTTGGACTCCAAGTCAAAAAAACCAATGAAGGAATCTTCATCAGTCAAGCCAAGTATACAAAAGAACTCATCAAGAAGTTTGGCTTTGACAATGCTCACTCTCAAAGCACACCAATAGGCACTAACATTCATTTAGATAAGGATGAGTCTAGTAATAAGGTATATATGACTCTCTACTGAGGTATTATCGGCTCACTCCTCTATCTTACTGCCAGTAGACCAGATATCATGTCTGCTGTTTGTGTATGTGCCAGGTTTCAAGCTGACCCTAGGGAATCTCATCTGCAGGCTGTTAAACGTATCATTAAATATTTATGTGGTTCTGTTAACCTTGTATTATGGTATGCTAGAGATTCATCTTTTAATCTAATATGTTATTCAGATACAGACTTTGCAGCTTGCAGGGTGACCAGGAAAAGTACTAGTGGAACTTGCCAGTTTCTTGGCGATCGGTTGGTGTCTTGGTCCTGTAAAAAGCAAGCATCAATTTCCACTTCTACTACCGAGGCTGAGTACATAGCTGCCGGTAGTTGCTATTCACAAATCCTTTGGATAAAGCAGCATCTGGTTAACTATGCAATTCCAACTCAAGTTTGTCCAATTTATTGTGACAATCAATCTGCTATCTCGGTCTCAAACAATCCGGTCATGCATTCCAAAACCAAGCAAGTAGACATCAAGTATCACTTTGTCAAAGAACATGTAGAAAAAGCCAATGTTGTGCTGCTCAAAGTCCATACCAATTTCCAAAGAGCAGACATACTGACGATGCCTTTAGATCAGAAAAGATTTGAATTCCTCAGAGGTAAACTAGGTATGATTGATTATTATGGTTAAAATTGTGCTAACTTTGTTACCTTGTGTTAGTCTGCCGATCTCATCAGCAATGTCTAAAAGCCTTGCCGACCGAAATGTCTTGCCGATTTTCAAATTCAAAAATCAGCACGAAAATCTTTTATCGGTAGATCTTCTCTGAACGGATAAGGATTCTCTGATACATGATGTAAGCAAATTCAAATCAAAGGTACAACCGGTCACACTACATCTCTAACACGTGTGTGCACCGCCTTACCCAAATCGTGTCAAGATTTACCCCAAATTCTTATGGTAAATCAGAAGGTAACTTTTAATTTTTCCATAAATTATTGTTGCCTTTTATACCCCTTATCTCTCCTATTTTAACTATTCCTATTCAGTCATTCGGTTAGTGCATTAAATTTATTGTGTGCGCACGTTCTCCGATATATTCGCCTCAACAGTTAAACTTCTCTTTCTTCCATGCAAACCCTCCATATTCTCTTTCTCTCTCCCCCATAACATATAAATAGCCACACTAAAACTCTTTCATCTCTTTTTGCTCTTTATCTCTTGAACTCTTTCACTATCAGTTATCATCATCCATCTTCTACTACTCTACAGATTTCTTCATCTCTCTAAATCTGGTAATAGTTGATGATATTTACGCTTGTTTATTTCAAATTTCGATTTGAACTAACTGATTTTAACTTGTGGGATTTCTTAAGTATTTTTGCAGAAAATGACGAGCAATGAAAAAGATATCTATGGAGGTTATGTTGACTCAACTTTCTTCGACGACCCGACAGATGGAGATTTCTTGAAGAATTTGCTGAATGGATCATTGGTAAGCATGTTCATCTCTCCTGCTGGTGTTGAGTTTGTATTTTTGGGGCAAGTGCAAGTGTTCTTTGCCAATGCAGAAGTTATTTTTGCTCGGGGATATTCTTCTACCTTCGCTACAATCAACTCAACCATTGCCGGCGTTCCTATCTCAGTCACTCCATCTTCTATCTCTAAAGTCTTCCCTTTACTTGGGAATGTTAGTTTATCTGCTATTTCTGATGACAAGGTTTTGGACATGGCATGGACCCTCATGAGGGGAGCCGGTCCTAGGCAAATTGGAGATAATCACTTGAAGGCTCATTATAGAAGAAGATTTTATGCCTTAGCAGAAATCGTTGATCGTTACTTGATTTGCCGATCTGGCTCTCATAGCCATGTTACCGATGTGCAGTTTGAAGCTATGGCCACCATCGTGTTGTAGATTGAATTCAACTGGTGTGCCTACCTATTTCGGATCATTGTTGTTGTCACCGTCAAATGGGCTAAGGACAGGAAGAACAACAAAGCTCACCTTGGAAAAGGATGCCATTATCTGCTGATTAGCATGAGTTTGAGGAATAACTCAGCCATTGTCAATGCTTCACCATCTCCTGACAGTTTTTCCTTCAATAAACTCAAGTTTTTCAAGCTGCTGGATTGGAAGAGAATTTCAAAGCAAGCATCTACAGGTTCTGCCATAGTTCCTCCTACTGAAGGAACCCCAAAGAAGAAGAGAGCAAATAAAGTTACTGCAGTAGCTACTGATGCTCCAGCTGCCGTTTCTACTCCTGCTCCGTCTACCGACATGATTCTTGCTGACTCTACTCCTGCTGCTCCAAGAAAAAGAAGGCTGGTCAAAGCTACTGAAAAAGAGCAAGTGAAGAGGACCAAGGTTGTCTCTGCTGATGAGCAACCAGCAGTTAAGAAGTCTAAGCCAGCTGCTACTGTTTAAGTTCAATCTTCTATGATTCCAACTACTGACCCCAGAGCCAAGCAGATTAGGTTTGCTTCGCCTTTTCTTGCCGGTGCATCCCTTGCTGCTCCCTCTGTTGCTGTTAAGGCTGACTTGTCTGAAGAAGACATCAACAATGAGATTGCTGATAGGAGAAGGTTGATAGAGTCTGATTTGAGGAGGAGGATTCCACTTCAGAAAGGTATTTTTGAGCTTCCATTTCTTTCTGAGTTCCAGTTTCAAGCTACTACGACGTGGATAAGGAATCTCATGTTAGAAGATGCGCTCCGGTTAGAAATCCTACCTTCCATCTCTTCTACCGAAATCATTGGTCTTTCACCAACAAGATCATTTAGAAGAATTGGGTGTTTCCAATTGATCATCTGCAGCCATTCGTCCGCCGATTGCTCCAATTTCATGAAGAGCGAAAGGAGTTGGTCCCTCCTGGAAATCGTGCCGACTACGTTGATTATACCAACATGGACATGCTTACTAACATATTCAATGAGAAGTTTGTCCCTCTCCCTAAGTTTCAAACTTTGAAAGAAGCTGAGTTGAGGCTGAATTTCGGCAGGTACTTTGATCTTCTCCCTCTTCCATGGAACCAAGTCTATCTATTCCAAGACATGATTAGACAAGATCTAATGGTCCAACATGTATGGATTTCCTATGCCACGGTCTTCAAACAGCTGTTCAATTTTCATGAGCTAGATCCTTATCAGCTGGGAAGACCTGAGAATGATGATGATAGTATGGCGTACAATGATAGAGAAACTCTTGCTGGTGGTCCTCTTACTATCTAATTTCTGAAGAATGTCAAGAAGATGACTATTGATCTGATAGAGGACTCCGAAGCTTTCTAAGGCGTCCTGCTGCCGAGCAACCAGCAACTGTCCCAGCACAGTCCTTCAGCAGTTCTGTAGATGTTAAAGATTTTATCTGTGTTCACAAATCTGCCGATGTGACTCATTCCTCTTCTGAATCTGCTGATGAAGACAAAATGCCTATCAGCATAATATTCAAGGGAAAGCATTCCAGTCCATTTGCTGGTATGTCATCTGTTAATGCTTTTGCTGATTCAGTACTGATTAGTGATAGTCCTGACCAGAGTTTAGGAGGAGGCCAGTTTGATGTTGTTGCTGCTGAGAAAGAACCAAAGGTAGATCAAGTTGAGGAAACTATAGACACTCAACCTCTGATCAGCAGTTCAGGAGGAGAAGACCAACTTGCATCTGTTGAGAAAACTTCAGACACTCAATCTACTGATGAAGTTACTGCTAAAGACTTGTTTATCTCATGAGGAGTTCATGCTGTTGAACCAGAAGCTATTGCTACTGATGAGACAACTTCTGACACTCATCCTTTTGAGTCAACTGTAGACACTCAAATTATTCCAGCTATTGCTCCTGCTGATGTAATTCCTGCTGTTGTTCCTGCAGCCGAGCAATCCTCTACTCTTCCATTGCTGATTAGTTTGGTTGAGCTGACATGGATAAGAGAGGTTGTTGAGTTAGGAAGAGGTGCTGATATGGGTGTTGCCGACATGGATGCCCAGGTTGCCGCTAAGTTACAATTCGAAGAGTTTCAGTTAGCTTTATTTTCTACTGATTCTTTATCAAACCAGCTTGCTTCCCCTCTTCGTCTCCCTACTGCTGAGGAAGAGAGTCCGGATGAGATCGATCATGCAGATTACATGGAGCTGCCATCATTTGTGAATGAGGAGGCTAAGGGCACAGCTCCCCATACTGCTTACAACTATAAAGTGCATGCCAAGGATATGATGTGCTCCAACTGGTACAATACCAGCATCTCTATCCCATCTGACAGATTTGGCAGACCTCTCCTTATAATTCATGAGAAGCTCTCCTTCCGATATACTCTTCAACGAATTCCTATTCCTTTCGGTAAGAAACATCACTTCCCTGCCGGTTCAACTAGCCAGCAACTGATTTTATTACCTTGGGATAAGGTAGAGAACATGAAAGGCAAAACTCTGAAGGTTTCAAGATTGAAGTAGAATCCATCATATGAAGTCCTTCACTCCTACCCCGGTACATTGAAGATTGCAGGATATGTACCCTCTACTGGTGAATTTCCAACAGAGGTGTGCATTACTATAAACGGGTGGATGCAGAGATGCTTGATGATCAACAATTCTTTGTGTGATATTCTTAAGGTTAGTGCTGTCAATGCACGAGGGATTCTCTTCTTAGTGAAATCTGATGCCCTTGCTTCCACTCTCCATTTATTCTCTTGGAGACAGCGTGCCGATCACCTCGTATATACCTCCCGGCTGATGAATGCCAATTTGGTGCACATGATTCTTGAAGGTCGTGCTTGTCTGAACCTTATTTTGGCTATCTTTCTCTCTATGGAAGACAATGGTGTATTCCATCTGCCGGAGAGTCGTGCCCTCATTGTCTATCCGGATTTCCCTTTGCCGATTCTCCATGCTGATCATGCTGCTGATGACTCTTTTAAAGTTATCTCTTCTGTTGTTCTTGACTCTTTCTTCGATGCTGATGATAATGATGTTCTCCAGCAAGTTCTGCCTCTACCGTCTGCTCCCATTCCTCTTCCGTCCTCTCCCTTGCCGATCATTCTATCCTCTGATGATGAGATGACTTTGGTGCCTTCTTCTATTGCTGATATGCTTATCGAGGATTCTGACCTAGTGAATGAGGATTTTGTGCCTTCCTTCATCGTTTCAACTCCATTCAGTATTGTTAAACTTGTTGTTGTCGAGAAGCCCATTGTGCTGAACAGTATGTTTGAATACTTCAGTCACCTTGAAGGCGACGCTGCTGATATGCAAGTGCCGGTTACTCGTGCCGACTTGGGCGATACTGGTCTCTTTCTACGTGACAACATGCAGAGTTTGTTTGAAGATTTCTCAGCTCGGGTACTTAAGTCCAATCAGGAGGAGGAAGCCGCCCATGAGAGACGAATTCAAGACCTGAAGGACCTCCTTAAAAATAGAGAATCAAGACTTATTTCTCTTTCAGAAACTTTGGGGTCTATGTTTTCCACTCAGAAGCAGTTGATTGCTGAACAAGAATCTCAATCCTCTGATATGGCTAAGCTAATCAAAGACTTGGAATCATCTGAGAAGAATCTGTCTGCTGCCAATGCTGCTCTTGCTGATGCAAATCTGAAGATTGCCGCTCTTGAGGCAAACAATGTGATGCTGACTGAAAGGTTGCAGAGTGCTCAGAGGAGGCAAGAAAAGAAGAAGAGAAAGGCTGAAAAAGAAGGTTCAAAGGAAAAGAAGAAGTCAAAGCGTACCGATTCTACTTTAACGGTTGCTCCTGACCTGCTGATTCTTGAGTCAATGTAACCAATGAAATAGATATCTTACAAGACCTTCAAAGATATATCCTACACCTTCTTTGCTAACCATTGTTAATTTTTTTTTTGTGTGCAATTATTTTGCATGTTATGTTCTTGAATTTATCTGCTGCGATCTTGCTAACATTTCGTGTTGAATAATTCTTCACCGATCCAAGTCGTCGGCTCTCTATTTCTATTCCCGTATTTTTATCTCTTTGGTTTTTACCTTTACTAGACAAATGTGACTTGGCTTAAGGAATGATAATAAATAGATATCTCTGAAAATATTCTTTTACTAAGCTAAGATAGATGTTCTTGATAAAGGGTGATTGGACTTAAGCAATTAGGAGGAGATTGTTGTTCAAATATATGTATAGGTCTTAGAATTGCTTAATCCCAATCATGTTTAACGCTTAGGATCCCCCAATTCTTATTAGAGCCTTTCTGGTATCTTTAGGATTCCTAGAGTCCAGCACAGGTGGAACTCAACTCTTCAAACCAAGGAAAAACAAGCTTGAGGGCATCAGAAAACAAATCAACAAGACAAGTACCAAGTTGCCGATTAAGGACATGATCAGTATACTCATAGGTCACCAGCAACTCTACAATCAGCAAGGATAAACTGAAGCTTACTGGTAGTCAACTCAAGATATTTATCATATGAATATCCCCAGGTTACATCATTCTATACTTTAACTGGCCTTACCGATTGCTTTGTACGACCTTACTGAAAGTAGTTAAACTGTCTCTGCTAAATTTTCTGCGCCAGTCTGACACCGAGCTACTTTTAGCTCTACTCTGTCTCTTACTTGCTTTTTGCAGGTAACCGGTTGAGATAAAGGGGTCTTTACCCATCGGAACTTTGTAGGCATGCGTGTATGGTATATCTCCACCATTAATTCTGAAGATTGCGCATTTAATGCTCCTCACCTAACCGGCTGGAAATTCAAATTATAGCCCTTCCTCTTGAAGACTCAATTCATTTACTTCTCCTATAAATAGAAGACTTAGAGAATTAAAGAAGGGTGGTGCATTGAAGAGAGTTGAATGGTTTAAAGCATTCATTGAAGCTCAAACATTCTTGTCCAGAAATCATTAGACATTTAATAGGACAAACACTAGTGCAGAAATTCATCAATACTGTTAGTATTCCCAAACTAGGTTATTTAAGGAATAAATTGTTTGATTTTTTCACACACCCACCTGAGTGAGATAAGTTCTTTTGGACTTGCCGCTTAAAAACACTTTGTCAGTATTTGTATCACGATCCATTACTGATCCCTAGAGTTTAGGTCTTCGTAAACTGGTAAAGCCGAGCTTGTAATAGACTAGGGAAATCTTATAGTGCACTTAACCCAAATCCAAGTTCTGACCAAACTTGGTAGAGGACGTAGTAGTATTTACACTGTGAACCTCTCCAAATACTCGTGTCCCTTTGTATTTGCTTATTACTGCTTTGTCATTGGCAGTTGGAACTCTATCACCGACAACTCATTATTATACATACTGATTCATTGTAATTTCCATTGACCAATCTCTTGAAACTGCATTGAACTTTTAGAAACTACTTTGTGTTAAACCAAGCTCTCAAAATCTTTTCATACTGATTTTGTGTGAGTCAAAATTAGTCACATCTTCTCCGCTGCGCTTACTGATTATTGGTTGCTTGCCGATTAGTGACTTTGCATTTTAAAGTGTTTCTTTTGAAAAGTTTTCAATTAGGCTATTCACCCCCGCCTCTAGCCTGTTTTCCTACCAATTGGGCCTAACACAAGATCATCCACGCAAATCAACAAAACAATAAGAACGACAATCAAGAAAAAAACAAATAAGAACACAAGAAATTTGTTCGCCAAGTTCGCCTATATAATTGACTATGTTTAGGACAATGCGTGGATCTTGCACTATAATATGCTTATAGTGATACAATGAGTTTTGGGGATGAACATTGATTATATAGGTCCATGTGAAAGCCCGCGCTCGAAACCTAATCCGCGCTCGAATTCTCATAATGGTCAACCTACTCGAGTTTTGGAAAAGAAGAGTCGCCACCTCATTTTATTAAAGGAAAATAGAGATAAAACCTTTTTGTTTTGAAAGAGAAGTGGGTTCGGGGGCTAAGTTAAGAGAGGAGAAGGTGTTAGGCACTCCGCTCGCCCTTTCGGTCTCTATGCATGCTTCCGCCTACGCTTGATTTTAATACTCCCTTTTGAAAATGCCTTATATGCCCTAACTTAAGAAAATGTGTGTGTTTATTTACAAGGAGTCACCTAATCTAGGTCGGTTCATTTGAATCACAACCGTGAACCGGTTTGGGTGGATTCCCGATTGGTTTTGAAAATGGTTTGAACACATTTAAAAAGGGAAAACACATAAAGGGAAGGGGGGATATGAACAAATTATAAAAAAAGGGAGACAAATACCTTATAAATGAATGTCCAAGTTTTAGAGGTTTTATTGATTTTGGACCATCTTCCGTCCCCATGCAATGGTACCTATCAAACCTGCTCCAAATCCAGAAAAAAAACTTGGGATTTTCTCCCAACACATTATAGAACATACCTTAATTTTTGTTGGATTTATGGATTAGTATTTTAGGCACAAATCTTGCAAAGAACATTGACACAAATCTGGCCCGAACAGTAAACACATAGCATGTCAGACTTTCATTGCCTATTTATTCTATAATATCTTGGGAGTCTAGAAAAAAAAAATAAACGTGAAAGTTGAAGCTAACATATCAAAGATGAAGTATGCCAAGTTTCAAATCCAGAAAACATGTTTAGAAGGTCCAAAAGGCCTCTGACATTTGGATGTCAAAATCTGGAAATTATCTATCTGAGAGTAAGAACTTGATTCAAAAATTGGAAAAATGCCTTTTCTGAGGTCAAGAAATTAATCCAAAAAATATGTGCATTTTCCTTAGTCTGTTGAGAACCAATTTTATGTTTCTACCTCAGTTTGAAAATCAAGTTTTGGTAGAGTTTTAGGCACGAAAACAGAGAGTGGTCAGAAGTGCAGCAAACAGGACATCATGTCTGAACTACGAAAATGTTTACCAAAACATGACCAAAACTTAGAATATGACCACGAAACTTGGCATGCATCATTTCAAATATACAAGGAACAACTTTAATATTTTGATCTAAGTCCAGAAACGAAGTTATGATGAAGTAAAAAGGTCATGAAAACATGAGCTGAACATGGTACACAAACTGGTTTCATGTAGCACAAAGATGGACCTCAAAACTTGATCTAAACTTGGAATCAAGCCATTAAACTTTAAAGAACTTGTTCATTAAAATGTTATTGACATTATCAAGTGTTTATTTATGAACAAATATAAACAAAAACATGAATAATCATGGAAGAAGCTAAAGTGGACAGATTGTTTATATATTGAACAAATGAACCATATCATGCTTTGATTTGACATTCAAGCTTTGAGATTAACAAAAAATGAACATGAAACACATATATACATGATGGAGCTTAAGTATGGACATTTACAACATATTCACATGAAGATAACAAGCTTAGAAACATGGATTTACATAGAAAGAAATGGGAGTGTAGCCATTCTAATGGCTAGACTCTAAATCTAACACATAAAAGTCTACATTTTTACAACTTACCACTTACATATGTGGATTCTTACCTATTTTAGGTTGGTGAGGGGGTGATTCCGTTGTCTACCCAAGGGAAGACTTCTTTTTTTTGTTTTTGATTTGAGTTGTTGTTGTTGAAGTTGAATGGATTGAGATTGTGTTGTTGTTGCTTGAGTTGCTTGTGTTTGAGGGTGTTTTTGTTGTTGTTTTATGGTGGAGTAGTGGTGGTGGAGTGGTGGTGGAGTAGTAGTGATGTGGTGGGGGTAAGAACAAGAGAGAAAAATGAGAGAAAGTGATGTAAGATGGGAATGAGGTGAATATGTAGCTCTCTCCTTCAAATGAGATGGATGGAGGGTATTATGGAGGAGGGATGAGTTTTTTTTGGAACCAAAATGCCCCTACTATAGGTGTAGAGGAGGGAGGTGGAGTGTTCGCCCGGAATTCATGCCAAACGTTAATGGAAAATTGATAGGAGAAGCAATGGTCAAGTCCAACATTATTGAAGAAGCATTCTGTTGGCATCAGTAAAAGCAGCCGTACGGCTGTATACATGCCGTATGCCTTTATTGCTGCCGTACGGTTTCTGAGGAAATTGGCTGAGTCATTCTAAGCCGCCACGTGTCGTCTTCTGGTTGGTCCATTCCAAATGACTCATCCCTTTAAGCACCCATCAAATAGCCACGTTTTAGTGATCACGCAAGGTGTCTTTGCAATGCTTCTGGCTCCGTTTTCACGTTCCGTAATGGCCCGAACTGCTCCGGTATGTGCGCAACGGTGTCTCGGTAGTCCTCGGTCCCAACATGAAAGTTGCTCCTCATAATTTTTGGTTACAATGGTATATCTAAAATATGTTTACGAGTAAGGAAATACATAAATATAATTTAAATGCAAAGGATGACCAGTGAAAGGCTTTCTAGCGGTGCAGGGTCCGCCGTAGGGTCCCGACGCTCGATTTTTGAAGAATATGCCTGGTTTGCTCGGTTTTGAGTCCTTATCATGAATCCGGACTCAGTTTTTGCATCCGATGCACCGATAAGACGGTCGGTAGTCCCGAACCGCCAAATCTAGGGTTTTAGGTCAATTATCGGGTTTAGACCGGTTCAGGGTTTAGTTTTAGGGGTGCGAGATAGGGGTGTCTACGGAGCCCCTCGTCGAATTCACTTGTGATGTAAAGTGGATTCGACGATCCAATATAGAAAACCGATCTCGTCTAGGGTTTAACAGCTAGGCCCAAAGTAGGGCTTCCTATGTATCCCTTGCGGGAATCAAGCCTCCGTAGTTCTACTCAAGCAAACAACACAAACACAATCAAATGGTCGAACTCAGGAACCTGAGATTCCTAGGTATCTCTTGTGAGAATCAGACCAATCGTAGTTCGGATGGATGGGGATGGATGATAGACTTATGAGTTGGTGAGATCACATACATCTCTGAGTCTAGATTGGAATGGATGAACGACTTATGGGTTGGTGAGATCACATACATCTCTGAGCCGGGGTTGAGATAACACACATTCGATAGATCATCCGACTGAAGCTCTTGTATTCGAGCTGCCTACGTATCCCTTTCGGGAATCAAGTTAGGGCGTAGTTCTGAGGGAGGTCCAGCTCCAGCGCTCGAGTAGACCAAAAGAGTAACCAAATATTCTAGAAGGTCGAATTTGGGGGTGACCGAACAGACCGGGGTAACCAAACATTCGAAATTAGGGGTGGTCGTACCTGAGGTGACAGGCTGCCTACGTATCCTTTTCGAGAATCAGACCACCCACATAGTTCAACGGGGAGATTCAACTCGAGCCTTCGAGCGAACCAAGAGGTAACCAAACATAATTCGAGGAGGTCGGGTTCGGGGGTGACAGAACAGACCAAAGTAACCAAACTATTCTAAATGATCAAATTCGAGGGTGACCGAACAGACCATAGTAACCAATTTTTTTTAGATTCAAGACATTTCAAACATTCGAGAAAAATATCATGAAAGAAAATTCAAGGATACGCTGCACGTTGTGATTTTGCTCTGATCCTTTAGCTTTGAGATTGCTGCGTGATAAGATTCTAAGCTTTGCCTTACAGTGAACCACTGCCAAACAGGAACGGAGTTGATAAGCTCGGGAGCGTACCTGTTCAAGCATAAAAACTTGCAAGCCACAAAAGTACTTATGCTAGTGCCAATTGCATTTGATTTTTTATTGTGATGTAGATGCACAAGTTTCTTTTCTTTTTGCAAACTCACATCTTTACCAAAGATTATGTTTAGATTTGACGTGATGGTGGCTGCAATTACGATGTTAGCATTATAAGTATATGGATGAGAAAATGACATGTTGGGAATGGGGGTGAAACATCGTACATGACATGACATGATTATGGCATGATAGGAAATAAGATGATCTAACATTCAACACACATTCATATTTCATAAATCAAGGATACGCTGCAAGCTGCTGCTATGGGCGGATCTTTTGGCTTTGTAGTTGCTATGTGATAAGATTTTTGATTCTTGACTTGATGAGAGAACGAGCCAATTATCATTCTTTCATGTCGAGATCTGTTTGGATTTGTCGGGAGGCCATCTCGAATTTCTGCATGTGTGGACAAGCTGCCTTTGGAACATTTAGATGCATTTCTTCAGGTGACAAGCTCCCCATTTTCAACATTTTGATGCGTTTGCGGTCGGACCTGAGGTGACAGGATGCCTACATATCCCACATGGGAATCAGACCTTACGTACTTCGAGTTTGTGAAAAACTCGAAAAACACATTTTGATTGGAACTTGGAGCATCGAGAAATTGAATTCCCTAAGCAGAAACATCTTGATGGATTCCTTGGTGGGTGGAATGAAACGAGCAGAGTTCACGTGTGCATGAGATGCGGTGGGTGTTGAAAACATTCCTGCAGAAAATTTCACAAGTATGCAATATACAAATGATATTGTGGCATTCATGTGCAGAAAGTATGTCATACACGTGCATACAAAACATCATGATTAACAAGATCGAGAGATAAAGAACAATCATCCTGAGAACTGCTCGCTTTGATGAACTTCGAATGAGGGCTTCTTTTGCAACTTGAATTTAAACTTTAAACCCTATCTTTTTTCTTCTTGTTTTTTTATTTTTTTTTAAAGATAAAAAACACACATTTTTTTTTTCATTTTCATCATTTTTTTTTACAAAATGGGAAACACACCCTTTTTTTTTTTTTGTTTGACACACGTGCATTGCTTGCATTTCAACCATTGCTTATCATAAATAGGACAAAATGTGTATGTGCAAAGAGGGAGAATTGAAAAAGGAATGAACTGTGCAATTTTTTTTGGAGAACTTTACGAGGAACGAGGGTCATGGCGAGATATATGGTGGAGCGGGAATGAATGTCTTGCACGAGTACTCGAAATGTCAATTCCCTACACCCATTTGATCAAGTTTACTCAACGATGTTTCTCACGGTGGATTGCTTTGAGTTGCCCCAGGTGTCAGTTGTGGAAGCCCCAGTGTCCTTTCAGAACCAGCCCCAAATCTTCAATCATGAAAGCCCCACTTTCTCAAGGATCAGCCCCACATCTGATGACTCATTTTCTGAGGACCTCGCTGTTTATAAGATCGGTGATGGGTTTTGGTCCTTATCCATGTAAAACCCCTATTGTCATCTCAAACAGACTCTTGTACTCTTCATCGATTTGAGGCAGCTTCATGCTTTGATACTTATACTGCTTTGAGACCTAACTGTCGTTGAGAGTTGTCACTGGTTCGATGTTTCGCTGCTGGAAGTAATTCACACATTGTGATAGTCACATTTACATTCGATACTCTGTCCGGGGAATCAACTGTCTTTGAGAGTTATTCAGTTATGTACAGCCCCAATATTGCTAATGGATAAGCTTTATGACTTGTGACCCGAACCGTCGATCTGAAAAACTTTCCTCCGTTGATTCTCTTGAGAAGGACTTTACCATCTATGAGGGTTATCTCACAATTCTGATGGCCTTTGATGTCAAAACATCAAAGGACCAACTGTCTGTGAGAGTTGTCCTACCTCCGAGCCGTTTTGCATTATTAAGAAACCAGCTTTCCATTCATTTGTGGATACTTTCTGATTTTGAATTTTGAGAGTCGAAGGTTCACATTCCTTCGTCTCCCTTGCCGTGACAAAATACAGGAATTGGCTGGGGAAGGCACAAGGCCAATGTTTCGGGAAAGCAAAGAAAGATCCCGTGGAATCTTTGACATTGTGTTTGCGCAGAAATATTTGACGGAAGAACGAGAGTAGGGGGAAGCCCCTAGACTCGAGAAAATTGCTCACATTTTGAGATCAATGACTCAATATTAGAATTCGCGTTAATGGTCAAGTTCTTCAAAATGAAAAAGTTAATTTCAATTTTTAGAAAAGTCGGTAATTTATTTGGACTCAGATTAGACCGTGACAAATCAAGATGAGAACACCATCAAATAACTGTCATAATTAGTACCGCCTGTCGACCTCGTGGGTGGGAGGTCCTTGTCGCACTTTTCGAGGTCGGTCATATCATTAGAGGCCGTACGACTTTTGGATGCTAGGCTCCCTCAGTGTAAGGGGTTGGTAGTGCATGTTGGTCTCCAACAAAGACACCAGTTGTCGTCGTTGATGGTGCTTTCCCAAAGTCGTGAGATCGAGATCTCTTTCAATGCATATCAGCCTCGTACGCGTGGTGCTCTCTACATCGTCGTCATTGTTGTGCTTTTCGATCTTGATGGAGTCCCTGAAGGCTGTCTGACTTTTGGTCTCTAACCTCTAAAATTGAGAGGTTGGTTTGTTAAGGGAAAATGTTTAACTCTCGAAATTTCTGGGGTAAGGGTTTTTAACCTCTCAGTGTAAGAGGCCGGCTTGAGCTATTAGGTCTTCAGAGAGTCACCCGTTGCTGTCATTAATGGTACTCGCTCAGTGGGGTCAAGATGCGTTTTCAGAGTAATAATGTAATATGTACAAAGAATAAAATAATGTACGAGAACAAAGCGAAATAAAGTAATCATTTTTTATTTTTTTTTGTGCACTCTTTATTCTGCCTGAAGCCGTCCTTTCGGGTTTTCAGCTTCAGCGGGCAGCTCTTCTTTTTCGCTCAATATATATATATATATATATATATATATATATATATATATATATTATTTTATTATTTTTTTATTTTATTTTTTAGCATAACAATAATTGGAAATTTACAGTGAATGATAATCATAAAACATAATGCATGAATTTACAATACATTAAAGAACAATTAATAACAAGAACATTATGAGAACAATAATTTTCTGGTCCTTGGCACTGGTTTGGTCGCTTTGGATCAGTGGCTGATAGTTGGCGGGAACTCCATCGATCGCCTCTGCAAACTTCCTTGATTGCCTTCGTTTGAGAATCCCATTTGAGCACCGTCGACCCTAGTTCTCATCTCAATTACTCGCAATCTAAAATTAGTCCACGTTTTATTGTTTGCTTTTAATTAAGTGAGATTAATCATTTATGAAACCAGATTAAGAAGACACTTGATTATAACGCGAGTTCATTAACTGAAAACATATTTACAAGACAAGCAAGCAAATAAATATATAACAGAAAAGATGACACACAAGCATGGATTTGGAAGACGAAATAAAAAGTGAGCATTTGTTAGAACGGGCCCGAAAGCAAAAGGGATTAGAGTTTGGGCGGTGTGCCCTATTCACAGCAAAAGGAGACATAGCTCCTCGGGTTAGCAAACTTCACTATCAGTAAAAGGAACATTTTCTCGCGTCGATAAGCTGCGGTCATCATCTAACAAAAGAGAACTCATTCCTCGGGGGTCGATGATCCCCTAGAATAATACCTTCGAACATGAAGCCTTCGGGGGAGGCTTTGGGATGACTTCCTTATCAATAAGGTCCTGGAGGGCATGCTTGCGAGACCAACACGATTCTGTATCATGACCCCAAACTTGATGCTTCATGATTCCCTGAGAAACCAAACTGTAAAAAACACTGGATATCGGGGCTTTAAATTTATCAAACTGCCTATCTTCTTTTAGAACCAAATTCTTTTCTTTACCCTTGACTGATGGAGAAGGACTGTAGGCCTTTGGGGTCCCATAGGGGTTGACATAGTATGGAGTCACAGGCCTTGGGGCATTACGACTGTTATATGGCAGGCTGATTTCTGGCATGGGCTTCTCAATGATTCGTTCATCAATACGATCCTGGATTGCCTTCCTAAGAGTCCAACGTGAGATCGATGATATTCACAGGATTGGGCTTGATCTCCGTGGTCAACGTTCTTTGGTTGATATCCTTCCATAGGCTTCATCAAAGTGACTAGCCTCCTAAAAAATTCTGAGATAGGGATGTTAAAGTCATCAAAGTGTCTATCATTGCGATGGGCTCTCTTCTGTGAACCGCCTGGTTGATAAATCCCTGTGGGTTTTACTGGAGTCTCACGTATCTATGGGAAAGCAGTAAAGTTCGGGAAGTTATCCTTCATCTGTGGGTTGGCTCTAGTCTGAACATTCTTACAAGTCATAAACTCCATATCTTGGTTCCTCAAGAGGCCCACCATCTGGTCTAACATCCCTTTCTGAAATTCCTGTAAAAGGCTGATCATGTGATTGGTGTGTTCGTTCAAGCGTCTTTCCAACCACTGTTCCATTGTATACCCTGGATCAAAGTTGAGTGAGCCCCTAGCCCCATTTCTAGATTTTTGTCCGCTGTTGGCCATGCTTGACGAGAGAACCCGAAGTAGATCTTGATCAAAGTGGTATCTGGAACTGACCTTGAATGTCGCTCTAGAAGACGAATAATATTCTCCCTCTACAAGAATGGATGAAAAAGAATGTTTTAAATTTTTGAAATGAGTTTTCTTTTATGTACAAGAATAAAAGAACAAAGAGAAAAAAACTATACATCTTTGGAACTAAATCATTTTCGAGAAAGGTTGAAGCGCAAGCAAGCACAAAAACCTAAGAAGCCGGACAAGCACTTTGCTTTGTTTTGACACGTTCAATGATTAAATCCTGGAATAGTGAATATCGCTCCAAAGTATAGGACCAACATTTTTCACCTGTACTAATGGCCGTCCAAAGCCCTTAGCGAAGGGCCTATACTTTTTCTGGGATCCACCACTCGGGTTACGGTCTAAGGGATGGTCTTGACAATTTTGGGTCAATCCAAGCATCTCAATCGATATCCACATTTAGGTTCTTTATAACCTTTTGGGAAATGCATAGGATTGAAGGGAAATTTCTAGACAAAAGCCGGCTTAAAGTCGAGGACGTGTCATTTTTGAAAATATGGACATCGAGGCTTTTGAGGGTTGGCTTGCATGTGGCTTACACCCTCGGCGACAGCTAATAGGCGCGCTTTGGGGTGGGAATGTCAACCGTGAGCCCTATCGGGGAGTCGATGATCCCCCTTCACTCGCCGGGCTACATTCCCTAAGGTTTGTACGGTTGCTAAATCGAAAGTTCGAAAAAGTGAATGTGTGTGCGGTCTCCTAATTTTTTGAAAAATGATTTTTGAAAGAAAGAAAGGAAAATATTTTTTGTTGTTTATTAGTTTTTTATTTACACACGCACAAAGAGAAAGAAAAACCTGCAAAATAGAGTTAGGACATGTATATACAAGGCAAAAGCAAATAATGGCGAAAGCACACAATTGAGTCTAGCCCACTTTTGAAAATGATCACCATCAGAGTCGCCACTGTGAGAGCCCGCGCTCGAAACCTAATCTGCGCTCAAATTCTCATAATGGTCACCCTACTCGAGTTTTGGAAAAGAAGACTTGCCACCTCATTTTATTAAAGGAAAATAGAGATAAAACCTTTGTTTTTTGAAAGAGAAGTGGGTTCGGGGGCTAAGTTATGAGAGGAGAAGGTGTTAGGCACTCCGCTTGCCTTTCGGTCTCTATGCATGCTTCCGCCTACGCTTGATTTTAGTATTCCTTTTTGAAAATGCCTTATATTCCCTAACTTAAGAAAATGTGTGTGTTTATTTACAAGGAGTCTCCTAATCTAGGTCGGTTCATTTGAATCACAACCGGGAATCGGTTTGGGTGGATTCCCGATTGGTTTTGAAAATGGTTTGAACACATTTAGAAAGGGAAAACACATAAAGGGAAGGGGTGGTTATTTAAAAATTATACAAAAAAGGGAGACAAATCCCTTATAAATGAATGTTCAAGTTTTAGAGGTTTTATTGATTTTGGACCATCTTCCGTCCCCATGCAATGGTACCTGTCAAACCTGCTCCAAATCCAGAAAACAAAACATGGGATTTTCTCCCAACACATTAGATAACACACCTGATTTTTTTTTATTTATGGATTATTATTTTAGGCACAAATCATGCAAAGAACATTGACACAAATCTGCCCAGAACAGTAAACACATAGCATGTCAGACTTTCATGGCCAATTTACTCTATCATAGCTTGGGAGTCTGGAAAAACACAAAACAAGAAAGTTGAAGCTAACATATCAAAGATGAAATTTTCCAAGTTTAAAACCCATAAAAAATGTTTAGAAGGTCCAAAAGGCCTCTGACATTTGGATGTCAGAATCTGGAAATTATCTATCTGAGAGTAAGCACTTGATTCAAAAATTGGAAAAAGTCCTTTTTTGAGGTCAAAAAATTATTCCTAAAAATATGAGAATTTTATTTAGTCTGTTGAGAACAAATATTGTGTTTCGACCTCAGTTTGAAAATCAATTTTTGATAGAGTTTTAGGAACGAAAACAGAGAGTGGTCAGAAGTACAGCAAATAGGACAGCATGTCTGAACTACGAAAATGTTTACCAAAACATGACCAAAACTTAGAATATGAGCACGAAACTTGGCATGCATCATATTAAATATACATGGAACAACTTTAATTTTTGGTCTAAGTCCAAAAACGAAGTTATGATGGAGTAAAAAGGTCATGAAAACATGAGCTGAACAGGGTACACAAACTGGTTGCATGTAGCACAAAGATGGACCTCAAAACATGATCTAAACTTGGAATCAAGCCATGAAACTATAAATAACTTGTTCATTAACATGTTATTGACATTATCAAATGTTTATTTATGAACAAATATAAACAAAAACATGAATAATCATGGAAGAAGCAAAAGTGGACAGATTGTGTATATATTGAACAAATGAACCATATCATGCTTAGATTTGACATTCAAGCTTTGAGATTAACACAAAATGAACATGAAACACATATATACATGATGGAGCTGAAGTTTGGACATTTACAACATATTCACATGAAGATAACAAGCTTAGAAACATGGATTTACATAGAAAGAAATGAGAGTCTAGCCATTCTAATGGCTAGACTCTAAATCAAACACATAAAAGTCAACATTTTTACAACTTACCACTTACATATGTGGATTTTTACCTATTTTAGGTTGGTGAGGGGGTGCTTCCTTTGTCTACCCAAGGGAAGACTTCTTTATTTTGTTTTTGATTTGAGTTGTTGTTGTTGAGGTTGAATGGATGGAGATTGTGTTGTTGTTACTTGAGTTTCTTGTGTTTGAGCGTGTTTTTGTGGTGGAGTAGTGGTGGTGGAGTGGTGGTTTAGTGGTGGAGTAGTGGTGATGTGGTGGGGGTAAGAACAAGAGAGAAAAATGAGATAAAGTGGTGTAAGATGGGAATGAGGTGAATATGTAGCTCTCTCCTTCAAATGAGATGGATGGAGAGTATTATGGAGGAGGGTTGAGTTTTTTTTGGACCAAATGCCCCTACTATAGGGGTAGAGGAGGGAGTTGGAGTGTTTGCCCGGAATTCATGCCAAAAGTTGATGGAAAATTGATAGGAGAAGCAATGGTCAAGTCCAACATTATTGAAGAAGCATTCTGCTGGCATCAGTTAAAGCACCCGTACGGCTGCATACAAGCCATACGGCTGCATACATGCCGTATGCCTTTATTGCTGCCATACGGTGGCTGAGGAAATTGGCTGAGTCATTCTTGGCCGCCACGTGTCGTCTTCTGGTTGGTCCATTCCAAATGACTCATCCCTTTAAGCACCCAGCAAATAGCCACGTTTTGGTGATCATGCAAAGTGTCTTTGCAATGCTTCTGACTCCGTTTTCTCATTCCGTAATGGCCCGAACTGCTCCGGTATGCGCGCAATGGTGTCTCGGTTGTCCTCGGGCCCAACATGAAAGTTTCTCCTCATAATTTTCTGGTTTCGATGGTATATCTAAAATATGTTTACGAGTAAGGAAATGCATAAATATAATTTTAAATGCAAAGGATGACCGGTAAAAGGCTTTCTAGGGGTGCGGGGCCCGCTATAGGGTCCCGACGCTCGATTTTCGAAGAATACGCCTATTAGCTCGATTTTAAGTCCTGATCATGAATCCAGACTCGATTTTTGCATCCGATGCACCGATAAGACGATCGGTAGTCACGAATCGCCAAATCTAGGGTTTTAGGTCAATTATCGGGTTTATACCTGTTCAAGGTTTAGTTTTAGGGGTGCGAGATCGGGGTGTCTACAGTCCCCTTGAACAAGCCTCAACCTTAGAGAATAAGGAAACTTGAACAAAATAGAAAAGTTGTTTGGACCTATGCGCCAAGATAAGATGGGCGTATAGCATCCCATGCAGCCAAATATGTTTCCTGCACAACCAAGTTTTCCCCAATTTCTCAAAACCCAAAATTTTCGACCTACAACCGTTTCATGCGCCCAGATCATTTGTGTGCGTAAAATCCGATCCGGACAACCTATGTGGGGGGTACGCTACCTCTGAAAGTCCTCTACAAATTTTCTCCTTTTGCCTTGTCTAGTTTCCGGTTTGGATCCAATCCTAACAATCGCCCACTTATAGACGGACCATTCCAACATTATATATGTTCCCATCGAACTCCAGCCCAATTGAAGCCATGCACAAATTCAACTTCTCAAGATTCACAACCTTTGTCAACATGTTAGTTAGGTTCTCACTTTCTTGAATCTTCTCTAAGTGCAAGATCTTGTTCTCTTATAGATATCCGATGTAATAAAACTTAAACTCGATATGCTTCGTTGTAGAGTTAAATGTCGGATTCTTCGCTAGGTGAATTGCAATCTGGTTGTTATCGCTTTAGAGCATACTATCGCCTCGCTCTTTTCCAAATTCACCCAAAAAGTTCTGCAACCATACCATCTTTTTGCTATCCCCAATCACTGCAACCTATTTTTGCTTTGGCAGTCGACTGTGCCACGATCTTTAGCAACTTAGAAGCCAAGAGATTGTCGTATCACCCTATCTAAGCACATACCCGACAGTACTTCCCCTCTTATCGAGATCACTTGATGCAAGATCCCCATCAACATAACCCGTTAACTCGACATCCTTGCCGGCAAAACATAAGGACTTTCTAGAGAACCCCTTAAGTATCATAGGATCTATTTCACCGCTTCCCTATGTTGCGTTCTTGGAACGCCTATGTACCAACTGATTACTCCCACCGGATGTGCAATGTCTAGCCTTATACACAATATAACATACATAAGAGTTCACACTGTTGAGCATATAGAGTATTCCCCATCTTAGCACGGTCCTCCTAACCTTAGGCGAGTCCTTGTCAGACAGCTTTAAGTGGATACTCAATGGTGTACTTATTGGCTTTGCCTCTTCTATAAAGAATCTAGCTAAGAATTTCTCGACATATTCTGCATGTGAAATAGCCAAGAATTTCTCGACGTATTATGTATATGTTGTCAAACCTCTTGAATTAGCAACAATCATCCGCCTCTTACTTGACAACATCTATGTCATGCATGAATCTATCAAAATTACTGTACCACTGCCTTAGAGCTTGTTTAAGACCATACAAGCTAACCTGTAAACCAACCCTGCATCACCCTTGGACAAGTATCCCTATAGCTGTACTATTTAATTTCATCCTCTATATCCTTATAAAAAAGGCCGTCTTTACATCCATCTATTCCAGGAACATGTTTTCTACAACTACCACCAAAATAACCATCATGATAATTGTTTACTTCACAACAGGAGTGAAGACATCGCTGTAGTCAATACCGTACTTCTGCTGAAACCACATCAACAAAAGTAGCTTTTATCCGGCATTTACTTACTGGTACTTTTATAAGTGCCACAAATTTATAGCACTTTTTAAGAAAATGCCACTAGTTTCCCGCACTTTTTATGAGGTGCCAAAAATTTCCGGAACTTTTTATGAAGTGCCGCAAATTTTTGGCACTTTATAAAAAGTGACGCTAATTTTCTAGCACTTTGTTATAAAGTGCCGCTAATTTCCAGCACTTATAAAATGTCGGAAATTAGCGGCACTTACAAAAAAATACCAAAAATCTCGCCGAACTTATATGTGTGTCCGAAATTTTGCGGCACTTATTAAAAAGTACCTCTAAATTTCCCGCACTTTTTATGAGTGCTGGTAATTTTCGGCACTTTTTTATAAAGTACCGCTGATAATAAGAGGTTTGTGTTGCTATTTTATTTAACTTCGAAATTCAATCATATATTTCATGTAACTTTTTATACACTATAAAAAATTATTATAAGCATAATCGGTAAGTTCAATAATTTTTTATTTAAAATGCGGCACTGTAAAAAGTGCCATAAAAACCGGAATTCACAGCACTTTTGAAAAGTATCGGAAATTTGCGGCACTTTTAAAAGTTCCGTAAATTTTGTAGCAATTTTAAAGTGGTGGAAAGTATTTCCGACACCACTTTTTTCGGCACATACAAATGTGCCGAAAAATGTATCGGAAATAGCTTTTTCAGCACTTTTTAACCATTTCCAACACATTCTAAAGTGCCGCTAAAAGTCACTATTTTTTTTGTAATGAACCCCTTTACAACCAACCTTGCCTTGTAACGGTTGCTGCCGTTTGCTTCCTCCTTTATCCTGTAAACCCACTTGTTATGCAATACCTTCTTTCCCTTGGGTAATTCAACCAATTCTTAAGTATTAGTCACTATCAATGAGTTCATCTCATCATCGATCACAACTTTCTCACATAACTCTCTAGTTCACCATTATTTGAGAGTAGTAGATAGTAATTAGAAGATGTATACCTGTCATGAGATCCATGCACTCTACTGGATCTACACACTAGAATTTTTAATCCTGAAGTATGTAGTTCATCTATAATTGCGTCCTCACCACGTCAACCTGAACCGTGCTCCTCGAACCCAAGTTAGGAATTTCCACCTCAACAACCTCTGATTCTAAACTAAATCAATCAGATGCACCCTTTCTGTCCTGTACAAAACTTGTTCATTAAAAATGACATCTCGACTATGAATACTTTTCGATTCTGGTCATCCCAAATTCTATACACGAAGTCATCCCCGCCATAATCAATAAATGTACACTTTACAGATTTTGCATCTAAGTTAGTTCTATCTACAACCTCTATATGAACATATAAAACTCAACTATGCGAAGAAATGACATATTTACCTCCTTACCAATTCATGCTTCATCTAGAATTTCATTCCCCAATGGAACTGAAATCCACTGTTAATCAAGAAAGCCAATGTGTTAACTGCATCTGCCTAGAACATCTTTAAAACCCCACAGTTCAACCTCATAGCTCTTGCCAGTTCGTTCGATGTCTAGTTCATCCTCTCTGCAACCCCATTAAGACAAGGAGTCTCTTTTTGGGTTTTCATGATGCGAATCCCATTCACATAAAATATTCCTTAAACTCCCAATCTCAAACTCCCTGCTGTTGGGGAATTGGGGGGGATCTCCGCATCCACTAGCCCATACTAGCAGTCATCAATATGGAGAAAATAATCAAAACATGATAATAATATGAAAGAACATAGACAACAGGATTTGTTAACCCGGTTCACCACCCCACTGTGGCTACATCTGGAGGCACCATGCCGGATATCATTATAATATGTAAAGATTATTACAACATTGTACATGCACTCACCTAGATCCAGCATGGCTATTCTCCATGTATAATCTCTCATACATATTATCTCACCTTTCTCAAGAACACACAAATAATATGACTATGGCCTTGTTGTAGGATCACCCCCCATGTCTTTCCTAGGCCCCCAGCCCCCTCCTACACACTATTTTGTGCTCTCTTGTGATATCCTAACTTTCTCCTACACAAAGTAAAGTGCTAAATATTATGGTGGTAGTCCCAATATATTTATAGGGATACAAAACCTAATACTGATCAAAACCTAATTACCCATGAGTATCATAGAGACGGAAGGAGTGTGAATATTATTAGGAAATCTAATGTTATAAGGAAAGTAATTCCTTATTGGTAGATTCCCCTTTTCAATTCAACTCTGCGCATCATTCCAAATGGCCAAACACCTTTTTTTAGCCAAATTGCAAGAATGTCAGCCACGGCCCAACTAAGGTTCGGCCGAGTCCTTTCTAAGGTTCGGCCGAATCTTCGCCACTGTCTCCGTCCCGGACTCGACTCCTCTTTTCACGTTTTTGACTCCTTGCTCCTCGCGGTTTTGACCATCTCCTTGGTTTTGACTCCATTCCCAACAATCTCCCACCTGGAGACATTAACCACCATTGTGACATACTCCTATCATACTCCCACCAGAGAATGATCCACCAAATATTTTTACACCACCATTGTAACACCAAGCTCCTCCTTGATGATGATAAGCCTCCACGCTCCTCCACCATGAGCCTCCATGCCCAAATAATAAGGCGAGTTGAAACCAAGCGAAGCTTCAACCTCTCCGTGTTAGATTCTTCTTGCCTCCCCAAATCAATTTCTACCTTGATTTCTTTGTAAGACTAACTTTGCCTTCTCCCTCCTAGATCCACTCCCCTTGCAATGCTCCCCATGAAACTCGGACACACCTTGCTTTTTGCATTGTCTTCTTGTGGTCTTTTATCGCTCTCTGTTAGGGCCACTTGACTCCCACCGCGTTGCAAATTTTTGAGTCACTCCCCCCCCCTAATATGCCGTTCATTGATGTATCCCTGTTTTACACCAATAGGCCAGTTCTTCACGCCTATTGCTCCCACCCGAAACAAAATTGATGTTGTCGGTAGAGTAAAACATCCTCCTAACCCCCATCCTTCGTTTGCGAGAAGTCATCCTCTTCTCACGTGGTCCAACCGGCTTATACCACACACCTTTTTGCATCGTCGGTTGCTTACGTAAGTTCCTGATGCAATCCTCCTTTCTTTCATATTTTTCTCCAATCACCTTGACTGCCCCAAGATCCCTTGAACACCTCCAGATCCATTTTGATCTCTGCATCTCTCCAAATTCCACCTCGAAATTCTGCAGATCTCATAAGAAACAAACGAACTTTTCAGACTTTCTGATCTTCCGCACGATCATTGACCTATTTGGAACGTGTCTTTCTTCAACCATAAACCCTAGAAGCTCTCAGATCCCTGCACGTCTTCCACATGAAGAATCTGCATTGCACGAAATCTGCACGTGTGCTTCACCAAGCCTGCACGTGCATTGCACGAATTATGCACGTGCGCTGCACAAAAATATGTTGTCTCTTTTCTTCACCTTGGATCTCTCCTAGATCTCAAACCAGGCTATGATACCATTTGTTGGGGAATTGGGAGGATCTCCGCATCCACTAGCCCATACTAGCCGTCATCAATATGGAGAAAATAATCAACACATGATAATAATATGAAAGAACATAGACACCATGATTTATTAACCCGGTTCACCACCCCACTGTGGCTACATCCGGAGGCACCAAGCCGGATATCATTATAATATGTAAAGATTATTACAACATAGTACATGCACTCACCTAGATCTAGCATGGCTATTCTCCATATATAATCTCTCATACATATTATCTCACCTCTCCCAAGAACACACAAATAATATGACTATGTCTGGGTTGTAGGATCGCCCCCTGGCTCTCCTAGGCCCCCGGCCCTCTCCTACATACTATTTTGTGCTCTCTTGTGATATCCTAACTTTCTCCTACACAAAGTAAAGTGCTAAATATTATGGTGGTAGTCACAATATATTTATAGGGATACAAAACCTAATCCTGATCAAAACCTAATTACCCGTGAGTATCATAGAGATGGAAGGAGTATGAATATTATTAGGAAATATAATGTTATAAGGAAACTAATTCCTTATTGGTAGATTCCCCTTTTCAATTCAACTCTGCGCATCATTCCAAATGGCCAAACACCTTTTTTTAGCCAAATTGCAAGAATGTCAGCCACGGCCCAACTAAGGTTCAGCCGAATCTTCGCCACTGTCTCCGTCCCAGACCGAATCCTCTTTTCACGGTTTCGACTCCTCGCTCCTCGCGGTTTTGACCATCTCTTTGATTTTGACTCCATTCCCAACAATCTCCTACCTGGAGACATAAACCACCATTGTGACATACTCCTATCATACTCCCACCAGAGAATGATCCACCAAATATTTTTACACCACCATTGTAACACCAAGTTCCTCCTTGATGATGATAAGCCACAAGCATAATATGAGAGAATCACACACACAAGAACATAAGAATTGTTTACCTGGTTCGTTCAACACATGAACTACGTCCGAGGGAAATCGCCAAGCCAATATATATTAAACACTCTTTAATATGTTGCTTCAATGTGTTCTAGGTCGTATCTATGCTTATATAGCAGTACAAAGAAGCACTAGGTCGATTTGGTAGAGATTGCATCAAAATAGGAAACAAATAATTCTTGGCCGACAGACCAGGCGCCCGCTCGCACCCTAGCAGGCGTCCGCTCGAATTGTTTTACCAGGGGGACCAACTCACTACCGTCTTCAAGCGCGTGCCTGCATCATACTGAGTGCCCGCTCACCTTCTCTGCCAGGAACGTTCTAGCCCTCCGTAGCAGCTTGTTTCCTCTTCTTTGACCTCCACCAACTCCCCATGACATAGTCTTCTTCTCCCCTTTGCTTCCTCGTAGTTTAGGACTCCAATCCCAACAATCTCCCACCTGGAGACTAAACTCATAAGCACAGAAACACCTATCAATTCCCACCACGGAATGAACACCTTCGAACACATTTTACTCCCATATTGACCTGACAATGCCTTGCCTCCCCGCTTAAGTACTAAGGCGAGTTGAAACCAAGCGACGTTTCAACCCCTCCGTGTTAGATAATTCTTGCCTCCCCAAATCAGCTTCTACCTTGATTTCTCCCCGCAAGTCTAACTTTCGCCTTCTCCCTCTAGACCCACCTTCCTCGCAATGCTTCCCCTTGAAACTTGGACATACCTTGTTTATTGCATCGTCTTCTCTTGGTCCGAATATGCTCTCTGTTAGGGCACTCGGACTTCCACACCGTGTTGATCAACTTTGTGTCCCTCTCCTCCCTAACACACCATTTCTTGGTGTCTCTCCTTTCTACACCAATAGGCCGGTTCTTTAGCCTCTTGCTCCCACCCGAGCGAACATCGACATTGTAGGTAGAGTACAACATCTTCTCCTTGTCCCCATGAGCTATCACCTTAGCTTCTTTTGTGACTTCCCAAGACCCACCCATGAAGGTTACACCATACCCTTCATTATCAAGTTGTCCAACGGAAATCACCCTCCTTCTTAAATCCAGAACATGCATCACATCGTGCAATTGTAAAACAGCCCCATTAGGTGTCTTCATCATCACATCCCCTTTACCTTTAATCTTTAATGGTTGATCATCACCAAGATAAATAACCCCAAAATCTCCTGGTGTATATCGCTTCATTGATTCTGCATCCCCACTAGCATGACAAGAAGCTCCAGAATCTAACACCTAATCTTTACTCGACTGCTCCTCTCCTAGGATTAATACATCCTCATCCACCATGTGTGCATCACCATTCTTCTCCGGACAGTCATAACTGATATGACCTAGCGCGCCATAATTGTAGCACTTGACCGATTTATTTTTCCCCTTTTTTGGTCCTCCCCTTCCCCTGGTTCTCTCCACCCTAATTGCAGTCCCATCTGCTGAAGATTCTCCCCTTTTCTCTTTCCTTCTCAACTCCTCTTGAAGGATAAGATCTCTAACTTCCGTGTATACCAATGGTGTTTTTTACGTACTAATCATTGTGACAGTTACCTCCAAACTATCTGGCAACGATTTTAGTAGAAAACATGCTAACACTTCATCGGAGAAAGTAATATCGACACTTTTTAATTGGTCCAACATACCTTTAAAACTGCCGATATGACTCGAGGCTGTCTGCCCCTCCGACATCTTCGCATTCGCAAACCTCTTTATCAAATGCACCTTATTGATATTAGACGGCTTCTCATACATATCTGACAGTATCTGTAGCAACCCTACCGTTGTCTTGGCCTCCATCGCGTTCCGTGCAACATCGTCGGTTAGAGCACTCCTTACCACTCCTAACGCCTTACGATCCAACGTCTCCCAATCCCCTTGTGACATGTCTTCGGGTTTCTCACCTAAGGGTTTATGAAGATCCTTACAATAAAGGTAATCTTCAACCCTTGTCCTCCAAAATGTGAAATTCACACCGTTGAATTTCTCGATTGAGTTCTTCATCACGATTGCTTCACAAAGTCCCCAAGAAAGTGATTCAAAATAATCAACGAATGAAACTTTGAATCCTCATAACCAAAGCTCTTGATACCAGTTGTTGGGAATTTAGTGGTACCCCTATAGCAATCTGAATAAAGAACACAAAACCCACAAGCACAATATGAGAGAATCAAACACACAAGAACACAAGAATTGTTTACCCGGATCGTTCAACACATAAACAACGTCTGGGGGCAATCGCCAAGCCAATATATATTAAACACTCTTTAAAATGTTGTTTCAATGTGTTCTAGGTCGTATTTATGCTTATATAGCAGTACAAGGAAGCCCTAGGTCGATTTGGTAGAGATTGCATCAAAATAGGAAACAAATAATTCTTGGCCGACAGACCAGGCGCCCGCTCGCAACCCACCAGGCGCCCGCTCGAATTGTTTTTCCAGGTGGACCAACTCACTGCCGTCTTCAAGCGCGTGCCTGCATCATACCGAGCGCCCACTCGCCTTCTCCACCAAGAATCTTCTAGCCCTCCGTAGCAGCTTGTTTCCTCCTCTTTGACCTCCACCAACTCCCCATGACTTAGTCTTCTTCTCCCCTTTGCTTCCTCGTAGTTTAGGACTCCAATCCTAACAATCTCCCACCTGGAGACTAAACTCATAAGCACAGAAACACCCATCAATTCCCACCACAGAATGAACAACTTCGAACACATTTTACTCCCATATTAACTTGACATTGCCTTGCCTCCTCGCTTAAGTACTAAGGCGAGTTGAAACCAAGCGACATTTCAACCCCTCCGTGTTAGATAATTCTTGCCTCCCCAAATTAGCTTCTACCTTGATTTCTCCCTGCAAGTCTAACGTTGCCTTCTCCCTCCAGACCCACCTTCCTCGCAATGCTTCCCCTTGAAACTTGGACATACCTTGTTTCTTGCATCGTCTTCTCTTGGTCTGAATAAAGAATCTGCACTGCACGAAATCTGCACGTGCGCTCCACCAATCCTGTACGTGCATTGCACGAATTCTGGACGTGCGCTGCACGAAAATCTGTTGTCTCTTTTTTTCACCTTGGATCTCTCCTAGATCTCAAACCAGGCTCTGATACCAGTTGTTGGGGAATTGGGGGGATCTCCGCATCCACTAACCCATACTAGCAGTCAACAATATGGAAAAAATAATCAACACATGATAATAATATAAAAGAACATAGACACCATGATTTGTTAACCCGGTTCACCACCCCACTGTGGCTACATCCGGAGGCACCAAGCCAGATATCATTATAATATATAAAGATTATTACAACATAGTACATGCACTCACCTAGATCTAGCATGGTTATTCTCCATGTATAATCTCTCATACATATTATCTCACCTCCCCCAAGAACACACAAATAATATGACTATGGCCAGGTTGTAGGATCGCCCCCCCGGCTCTCCTAGGCCCCCGGCCCCCTCCTACACTCTATTTTGTGCTCTCTTGTGATATCCTAACTTTCTCCTACACAAAATAAAGTGCTAAATATTATGGTGGTAGTCATAATATATTTATAGGGATACAAAACCTAATCCTGATCAAAACCTAATTACCCGTGAGTATCATAGAGACGGAAGGAGTATGAATATTATTAGGAAATCTAATGTTATAAGGAAACTAATTCCTTATTGGTAGATTCCCCTTTTAAATTCAACTCTGCGCATCATTCCAAATGGCTAAACACCTTTTTTTTTTAGCCAAATTGCAAGAATGTCAGCCACGGCCCAACTAAGGTTCGGCCGAATCTTCGCCACTGTCTCCGTCCCGGACTCGACTCCTCTTTTCACGGTTTTGACTCCTCGCTCCTCGCGGTTTTGACCATCTCCTTGGTTTTGACTCCATTCCCAACACTTGCCATTATCAAAATTCAACCGTTTAAAAGTCTTCCACTTCTTAAACACCCCATACGCCTTGTCTTTATGTTTCAAGAAATAAACCAAAATTTTCCACGTAGGGTCATCTATGAAGGTACTCTAGTATGTTGCACCACTAAGAGATGTAATAGGGGTCGGTCCCCACAAATATGTGTGAACAATTTCAAGCTTTTTTCCCTTTAAAGCCCAACCTGTCCTCTAGAAATTGCTTCCTTGAGAAATGGCTTCTCACCTGCTTTTCAAAGCCACATGCCTCGCAAATCCTTACCTCTACTATAAAGCCACAGGCTCGCAAATCCTTAACACGGGCAATCCCCGTTGTTTCCTTTGTAAATAACGTAATTCTTGCAGCTAAAAGTCACTATGTGACCTTTATCATCTAGTACCCAACGAATAGCAAGTTCTTTTAAATATGCCTGACCCCATAAAGATGCAAAACTCCCACGTTCGATACAGTTATTCTCACACCCCTTCCCATTAATTTCTCAAGGCTCTCCATCCCACAAATTGACCTTACCAAAATCCTTAAAAGTATAATTCTCCATCTCCTCTGGCGCTCACAAGAATGGAATGATGCCCTTGAATCCAACGCCCATAATTCTACCACACTATTGACAGTCAGAATCAGTGCATCCTCAATGTCAACCACACTTGCCGTTTATACCCCCTCTAGGGACAATCCAACTTGTAGATCCACCCTCACCACTATCATAACACTTTACCGATCCCATACACTTATCCTCGGCCTTCGATCCCCAACCACCTGCGTTCTTCCTTGTATCTTCCATTCCCATATTCTTTGTCTTTGACAACCTCATGCTACTTGTAGCTAAGGCGCACCTAAAGTGTTGCCAAGCTTCCTTATGCGATTTTCCTCGCTAAAGAAGCCATCCTTTACATCCTCCAACTTCAGTTTGTTCTCGCCTGCTGAAGCACTTAATTGCTTTAACCGTTCAGCTTCAACTACCCCGCAAAGACGACAAAAACAATAAAGTAAGAACTTTATCTGAGAACGTAATCTCCACCCCAACTAATGCATTTATCATGTCTGTAAACGCATCAACGTGGTATGAGACTCATTATCCCTTTGATAGCCTAAAACCAAACATCCTCCATACCATATCTACTTTGCAGATTGCGAAAGGTGTCTCATACTTGTCTACCAGAAAATCAATCAACTCCTTGGTGGTTTTGTCCTTCTTGGTTTTCTTAGAAATACTCTTCGAAAGAGTAGGCCTAATCAAACCCATTGTTTTCCTACCCAAAATATCCCAATGGTCCTGTTTTCGCTTTCAAGCTCGACTCCCTTAAGAGGTTTATAGATATCCTTACCGTACAAAAGATCCACTATTTACCTCCTCTAGAACCCATTGTCTATTCTGTCACACTTCTCGACCGCCTCTTTGTCTTTGCTCATCTTGACTTCTTGATAACCCTAGGAACAACAATCAAGAAAAAAACAATTAAGAACACAATTTTTTTTGCCCAATTCGCCAATATAATCGACTACTTGTATGGGCACTGCCAAGTCAGGATCTTGCACTATGATATGTTAGTATGGAGAAACAATATGTTTGAGGGCGGACTATTGTTTATATATGTTCCCTTGAATAGGCCTAAACACTTGAACATAAGAAAAGTTGAACAAAATAGAATAGCTGCTCGGACCTATGTTCCCTGATAAGGTGGGCGGATAGCATCCTATGCGGACACATAATTTGCCCGGATAGCCCAATTTTCCCCCAATGCTCAAAACCCAAAATTCACGACCTTCTGCTCTCTCCTGCGCCCATATCACTTGCACGCACAGAAACTTATGCACCCAACCTATGTGGGCGCATGCTACCCCAAAAAGTCTGCACATTTTCTTCTCTACATTCTCTAGTTTCCGGTTTGGCTCCAATCCTAACACATTTAGTCATGATAATGTTGTTAAGTCATTTAAAGGGAGGGGCAATTCTAGCTTACCCCAAGGTTTTGGGTTAAATCTAAGTGGGAATGTATTTGCAATTTGGAATTACTGAACAATGGCTGTGGTTCTGTCCATTTGCTATTTGCTGCCTATGGAATGCACTGGAATGGTAGTCTACTACAGTTCAAAAACCTCGGCTGTGGACATGGGATGTGATGCAAGTTGTTGTCATCACAAGTTGACCTTTTTTTTGTACTATTGGTAATATACTCGTAGTGTTTTTGAATATATGCAGAAAAAAGTGTTTGAATGAGTTTAATAATTTATGTCATGTTTGTTAAAAAAATACCTAATTAAAGTTCCTATATAAGATTGACACTAGACAACTGACGTGGAGTTAATTGTAATTAATGGATCGACTACCTTTGAGATAAGCTAACTCTCTTGATTCTGATGATGTAAATGTAAAGTTATGCTCCCGAATAGGGTTATGTAAATGATAGTAGTAATAAATTAAGCGTAGTTGTGTGTGATTAAGATAGTGTAAGGAGAAAGACATACAAATCTATATATATTAAAAGTCAAGGTAGAGTCTTTAGGTGGTGCCATGTGGACAAGTTTTGGGTAACTCTTGCTTTTGGTGGTGCCACATCGTCCATAACATTTTAATTAGGTGACTTTTCATTTTTCTCTTATTAGCTAATAGTATTAATTAATTGTAATAGTTACTATATTAGTTAACTATTACTATTAATAGTATTAGTTTATTATAATTGTTAACTATATAAGATAACTATTACTATTAATGGTATAAGTTAAGTATAATAGTTACTATAAAGGGTAACTATTACTATTAATAGTGTTAGTTAACTATAATAGTTATCTATATAAATTACTATTAATAGTACTCCCTCCGTGCCAGAGTATATGTCCACCTTTACTTTTTAGTCTGTCCCAGAGTATATGTCCACTTCCAAAAATGACAAAGAATCTTTACTATTCCTCTCAGAGTTTTTTGCAAAAGTGACACGCGTACTTTGTGCAATATATCAATTTGACTCGCGTACTTTGAAAACATCAAATGTAGGTTGCGTACTTAATGTTTTGAAATTTTTGATACCACTTTTTTAACACTCGTTAAAAACATAACGGGACTTCCATAACTTCCGGCCATCTCCATCTAACCCTTTTCCTAATCTTACCCTTTCTCTCAAATCATTTTTCCATTCAACCTTTTTTTATTAGGATTGGAATCTTCTTTATCCACTTCCATGGCATGCCTTCTGCTAAAGCATTTCCTTCTCCTCATCTTCTTCATCTAGACTTACTACAAATTACAGTTCCATTTCTATCGACCGAACAGCTTCCACTTTCCCTCAGATTGTAAACAATGACTTTCTCCCCTTTCTTCCGCAGCTTCATCTTCCTGTTCTTAATCAACTTGATAAAGTCTGAGGTTCCTTCCCAAAACCAATTGGCAATGGGAGGAGTGACTCTGGATCTTTATATAGTCAGGCTTTGGCTAGTTAATTCCGATGTGGGATAAATGCTCCAACACGCCCCCCTAGTTTTCATTTTCACGGTGGTTGAGGTTGTCATGTCCCCCACCTTGTTTGTATGCATTTTCTTTAATTAATAAAATCTAGGGAGGTACCGTCCTCTTTTCGCCAAAAAAAAAAAAAAAAAAAAAAAACATGTTGTACTAAGCGCTTCTGCCCAAAAACGTTTAGACAACTCTGCATTGAAGAGCATGCACAACGCTCCCACAAGCTATGTCTGATTCATCCTTTTTGCTACACCATTCTGCTGTGGCGTGCCTCTGCTGGTGAGATGTCTAGAAACCTCCACCTGTCTGCAAAACGAATCGAACTCAATACTGCAGAACTCCAAACCATTATCTGTCCGGAGCTTCTTGATCTTCTTCTCTGTCTGGTTCTCCACTACTGTCTTCCAGTCCTTGAAATTCCTTAGAGCCCCATTCTCGTGCTTCATGATAACCTCCCAAGTCCTCCTCGAATAATCATCAACCATAGACAAGCAATATCTGCGCACCCTTAGAAATTCCTGACATGAAGGTCCCCAACAATTGGACCTTTGGACTGTCTTAATTTTGTGTTTATTTACCGGTCACACAGGTGATTCGGGAGTTGTAATTTACGTGCTTATGTGTTTTTTTTATTTATTTTCAAAAAAAAAAAAATTGTCACATGATAGACCTCACACTACATGCACATTACTCCTATGAATTGCTCACTATCGAGTTGCACAAGTCCAACCCCAAACCCATCGAGGCCCGTCCTAGAAAGTTTCAAGGCTTTGGCTAGTTAATTCCCGATGTGGGATAAATGCTCCAACACGCCCCCTCACGCGTAGCCGAACATTGGGATTACGCGTGGACATATAATTGGGTGACGTGGGGCTAGATCATCGTGGGCCGAATTTTGGGCTCGCACGTTTTAAAGAACAGGCTCTGATACGATGATAAAGTCTGAGGTTCCATCCCAAAACCAATTGGCAATGGGAGGAGTGGCTCTGGATCTTTATATAGTCAGGTTTTGGCTAGTTAATTCCCGATGTGGGATAAATGCTCCAACACAACTTTCCTAATGGTATTTTATTCAACTATTCATTTTAAATGTTTGTTAATGATGCCTAATTATACATTAATCATCTGAAATACAAGTTTAAATCCACATTCTTGATCAATTCAATATTGGGCAACATTCGACCTTCAATTCAAAATCTATTAAGTTTTCTCACTTTCTTTTGTTTGTGTTTTATGATCAGTTTTAATGGTGAATGCATTCTCGGGGACGTATGGAGTGAACTACGGCAGAATTGCACAACATTCCGCAACCGGAAATTGTAGTGACCCTTCTCAAGGCGGCGAAAATCAGAAACATCAGAATTTACGTCGCCGATCATAGCATTCTCAAGGACTTCAAGGGCTCCAGAATAAAATTAATCATCGGACTCGGCAATGAATACTTGAAAGACATTAGCGTTAATCAAGACTACGCCATGGATTGGGTCAAAGAAAACGTCGAACCCTTCCTTCCCGGCACTCGCATCCGCGGAGACGCCGTCGTAAACGAGGTCCTCGGCGGACCTAATCAAGAACTCTGGGAAGCCTTACTCCCGGTGGTAAAAAACGTCTACGAAGCCATCGACCGCCTCCACCTAACCAAAACAGTAGAGGTTTCAAGCCCACATTCCGCCGCCGTATTCGCCAGCTCATTCCCGCCGTCCGCCGGCGCTTTCAATGAATCCCTAACTCCCTACATGAAGCCACTTCTCGAATTCTTCTCAAAAATCAATTCCCCTTTCTACATTAACACTTACCCATTTTTAGCTTACATAAGCGATCCAGAACACATCGATATTAACTACGCCATCTTCAAATCAAACCCCGGAATTTACGACGCTAAAACGAAGCGAGTTTTCTGCAAAAGTGCGCACTTTGTGCAATATGGAGAAACACCTTCGCCGGAATTTATGGAGATTGCCGGAAGTTATGGAAGTGACTGGAAGTTATGGAAGTCCCGTTATGTTTTTAACGAGTGTTAAAAAAGTGGTATCAAAAATTTCAAAACATTAAGTACGCAACCCACATTTGATATTTCCAAAGTACGCGAGTCAAATTGATATATTGCAGATTGCACAATGTACGCATGTCATTTTTGCAAAAAACTCATTCCTCTCACTCATTCTCTCTCCTACTTTACATTTATACTTGAAAGAACCTGTTCCATTTATACACTTTAAACAGGTAGATGTTAGTTCACAAGAGGTCGACTATCTTGGCAGAGTAGGTCGACTATCTTGATGTGTAGTGTGTGTGTGTTGAGTTATGCAGCGGAATAATAATGAAATAAATAGAAGAAATAAATGAGTAAATGATAAGTGATATGTGTGTGAATAAGTGTGAGTAAATGAGACACAAACACAAAGATGTAACGTGGTTCAGAGTATAGAAACTCTCCTACATCCACGCTTCACTGTCCTCAACAGTGAAGAAGCAATCCACTATAATACTTCGTCAAGAAATTACAATCAATTACAAGAAAATTCCCTCAGAATTTTCAAACCTAATTAGCCTCACTAATTAAGTTATGTACTTGTTGCAAAGTACAGAAAAAGAAAAGAAAAGATTTCACAAGTGTGAGGGTTTGGTGATCTCTAAGATGGCTCTAAAGTAGCTATGTGAGATCTATATTTGGTTATCTATTTTAGCACAGATTTATAAATATCAAGTGTGCTTTTACAATTGAGTTTGCTTAGAAGCTTTAATAAAATTGTATATAATATGGCCAAGACAGTGATATATTCTTTTGTAGAGTTGAGCTCCTTTTATAGGCTTTTATGTAATATCCGTTTGAGTTCCAACGGTCTTCAATATCTTGGAAATGCATATGTCAGTCATTAATCTTTGACTGGCATAAATTATGTGAACAGTGTTTGAGTCAGGTTTGACTTTGACTGGAAGTATAGTTTGGCAAAGTGATAAGGTCTGCTATCTTGAAGGTTGGTTATCTCGATAGTGAAGATAGTGGACCTGTAATACTTGATGATTTCCAGTTAACTTCTTGATAATTCTTTTCAAGTTCATTGATTATTTGTCAAAACACTTAGTTAAGAAACTAGGGTTCTAACAATTTCCCCCTTTTTGGGAATTAATTAAGAATAAGAAGTAGAATAAGATCTGTAAAAAGAACTTAAAACATAACACAATTAGATCACAATGAGAAATGCAAAGGTTTTAAGTTTACATCCCAAAACATATAAAACAAAATTTTAAGAATGACAAAAGATTTTGAGAAAAGAGAAAAACTTAGTGAAATAAGGCTTCAATACTGTCATCACTATGATAGTCTAGTTCAGGTTGTGCTTCTCCAAGGTCTACTGCAGTTAGATGTATTTCTCTTTCAAGGTTCAGTAGTTGGAGTTGCTTCTTATTGAACCTGAAGTAGTACAGTTTGTTGTTCCAAGTGAGACTCATCCTATCATCATACTGAATGGCATGGTTGATCAGTTGACTCTTTTTTAGCAGAGGCTCCTTCTTTCCCAGATTTCTTGAAACTGAGGGGGCAGGACCAATTAGAAGCTGTCTTGTTGAAGATTGTCCTCTTGATGAAGGTTGATCTTGGGTAAATATTTCTTGAGGTTGAGTGAACTCTCTGAAATTTCTTGGAAGGGTGGTGGCTTCAGTCTGGTCAACTATCCTGCCAGCAAGTGTTTCTTGCACCAACTTGGTCAAGTCATGTCTGAGTCCCTTCATTTGAGCTCTCACATAGTTCCCAACTGCATTGATGTCTTCATGAGTAGCAGCAGGAAATGTGGATGAATATGTAGGTATAATTGGATCAGGTATGAGAGGGAAAGAGTATTGATGAAAGGGCTCTTGAAGTGATGGTTCATTTGGGAAGATAGTAGAGCTGGGAAGGATTCCACCAAATAATCTCTTGATAGCACAGAAGCCAAACAACTTTTCACAGACTAGCTTCCAATAAATCACTTTGATGAGGTCAATGCATTTGGTTAAAACAACTCCAGATTGCATATGGAGGCCTTCATTTAGCTTGGGAGACAACCACTGCGAGAAGCATTTTTCCCATTGAGCCATTTTGCCTTCATTAAGGCTTGAGGGAACAAGAGGGGTCTCATGGATGTAGAATTGGTTTAAGGCTAGTCTGTATGTTTTCCATTCATTATGCACAAAGAATATTCTCTCAGCAAGCTCTCTAGCAGTCATCTTTGGCTGGGCTTTTGAGTAGGTCCAATATTGACTGGAGATAGCTAAGCTAAGGATTTCTTGGGGAAACTCAAGATGGTTAAATGAAAGACCAAGAGGGAGAATGGATGGGATAGAGAAGTCCACTGGATGAGAAATGAACCAAGGGGGAGGTTCATAGCACAGGTGAATCAAGTTGGTTGAAAAGACGGGGTCAGATGAAGGATTATATGGACCAGGAGTGATGATTTCAAAAGAAGAGTTTATATGAAGGTAGGGATCATCAACTCTGGAAAAGTGAGAGGAGGAGGAAGAGAGACCAGTAGAGGGAGATTTGTCCAGACCAAGTTTCTTCCAAGTGACATCAAATCCAAACTTTTCTTCAAGTTCATGGAATTTGGCAATCTTACCCATATCAGATAGGGCAGAGTAGGCTTCTTTATCAAAAGGATTTTCCTCAACCAAGACTGCTTTTCCCTTTCCAGATGAGACAGGAAGAGAGGGAGAAGGTTGAACAGGTCTCTCAATGGTTAATTGGGTGGAAGGAATAGATTTTGGGGAACTGGGAATAGATTGTGCAAGGTCTACTATCATGGCCACAGTTCTACCTAGTTCAGCTGTCTGTTCATGAACATCTTCAAGATTGACATTCCCCCTTTCTTGTTCAACTGAAGGCTCAGTTCTATCGAGAATAACATTCCCCTTATCAGTTTCAACAGATACCTCCTCAAATTGAGATAGGAGACCAGGAGTTGGCATAAATGAGGAAGATAAAGGACCTGATAATATAGGAATTTGAGCTGGGGGAGAGGAGGCCTTTTTGCTTTGAGATTCAGTTAGAGTTTTAAGGGCTTCAACAGCTTCTTGAGCTCCTGAACTGAGGGTATCAGTTGATGAACTATGATGAGTTGGGTCAAAATCAAATGGTTCAGGTGGTGAGATAGAAGGTGAAAGGGGTGGTGATTTTTCTTCAGGGATAATCACTTTTCTTTTCTTACTCAGAGGTCTGACTAAGACTAGGGGAACCTCATCTAAGTTAATGGGTTCATTGTCCTTTTGTAGTCTCTTAGATTTTCTGGAGGGTTGGGGTTTGGGTTTTTCTGGACAAGGTGAGGGTGAGTGTTTAGGTTTGGCTTTGGACCTTTTGTACACAAAGGCAATTTTGGTAGAGGGAGAGGGAGTTTTGTTGGTGTTGGGACCAGGAGTAGAGGGTGGGGGTGCTTCAAGAAGCAAGGGTGGAATGATTTTGGCTAAAGGTTCATGCACAGTGGGGTCATCATCTAGGTCTACTATCTTGGGTCCTTTGTCTTTCCTGCCCTTTCCCTTAAATCTTTAGGCCATTTCAGCTAGGGTCTCTCTTTCAATATCACTGCCAGAGATTGATGAGACATGAGAAGGTAAATTTTCATCTTGAAGGTCAGGATCTTATTGATCTTCAATAGGTTCTTGTACCCTACCTTGTTGTTTGTATGAGAAGGTATGAATGCTAAATACCTTATATCTATGATGGGTTGCTTGCCTATCATAGGGGGCAGGTACTCTAACTCTCATTGTTCTCCCAATTTGAAGCAAAATCCCACTCATGAACCTATATAATCCAGGATTTGTAGAGGATTTGGTTTTGATTTTAAGGGGATGATGGCCAGACCTAAGTCTAAAGTTAGACAACAATACAAAACTCCAATTTGTGGTTTGAACTGTATGCAATAGACACAACAATTTTTTCCACTCACTGGGGCTCATAACATGGTGAGAAGAGGTCTTTCCACACAAACCTTTCATAACTACATCAGCTAGAGTAGAAAATTGGGGAGATATGAACTTTTTATAGACATGTTTATCATTATGGTAATTAGGCCATCCTTCTATAGAAGCAGTTCGAGATGAGTAATTGATGTTGGAATCCCAAATGTTTGTAATCATGTTGGGTTCATTTACAGTGCCATAAGTGGCAGTAACATCACTAGGGGATATGGTGTAGGAGGTACCTTGGAGAGTAAACTGAATGTTGTATTGCTCTATCCAAACTCCATTATCGTAAATGTGGGAGCAGAGCAGAGGAAGAATTGGATGCTTGGCCTCGATGAATGTCTTCAATTTTGCATTTGTGAGAAACTCTCCAATCCATCCACCAGCTGGATTAATGTAAAAGGATTTTTTAATGCGTGGGCCATGGGCGGATGAGGAATTCATTTTTCTAGGGTTTGAGAAGAAGAAACAGAGGATGTAACGGTCACTTTTGTTTAAATGGAGAAGAAGGGTTTTATAAGGATGATTGGTTTAAGTGAAACGGTGGCTTTTAAAGGGTTGGGGGACAACTGTAGAAAGGTGAAAAGACATTCCCTTTAAAGGAAATTTATAAGTGATGTGGACAAGCAGGTGACTCATCACAATTGTAACTGTTGAAACAGTAAATGTCTTCTATTTGTGTTTACACAGAGGACATAGCGTGAACGGAGCAAACATTCTTTATTCCTTTAATAAATATTGACATGGTTATGTCCAATATTCAACTATAATCCAGTATATACAGGCGGCTCGATTTAATTAACATATCAAATCAACCTTACTGGAATGCATCTTTTGAGGTCTACTATCATCATTGCATTTACAACATTCATTCTCGAGGTGAATTAAATGATGTGAAATCTCTCTATATAAGAAACATTGTTGATGAATTTATACATCATAACACCAAATATTCAGATATAGATAGTTCATAGTAAGATAGTACACCTTCTTCCTTCATATTTTCTCATAAAAGAATGGGTAGACTAACAAATATTTTTAGCCCAAGAAATATGTCTGATCTTGTGAATAAGCTAAAGTTTAGATAGAGGGAAGAGGAGAAGGAGCAGGTAGATGAGAGATTCTTGAGAGAGTTTAGGGAATATCAGTTACAAGAGGCCTTAGTTGGTGATCAAGAGGTGGATCAGCTTCTTCCAAATGATCCAATAAAGAAGGTGGAATTGATGGAAAGATCCATCAAGAAAGAGATGTGGCTACATGCCAGAGATGAGTTTGTCAAGAAGGAGAAAAAGAGGCTAAATAGAGGGGAGGAGATAGAGAAAAGATGTGACATTGGCAAAGGAAAAGCCAAGATGTCAGAGATTGAGGAAGATAAAGGACCTAACAAATCCTTGTTTGATCTTTTAAAGTTAGAGAGGAAGTCGGATTTGGTGATTGGCAAGCAAGGGGAGAAAGGGGAAGGCCAAGGGGATAATTATGATGGCAGTTCTTACATGAAGAACAGTTCATTTTCCCTACTTTCAAGAAAGTACTTTGCTTGCTGTAGTCCATTAAGAACAGGGGAGAAGGAAGATGGGAGCTTCAGGTCAGATGAGGCATATGTCTTTAGTGAAAGCCACAATTCTTCTAGAACTTTCAACTTCTCATCACCTTTAGATAGTTTTCCTAAACCTCAGGAGGTAAGGAATTAGTGGCCTAGGACTGTGTGGCCTTCATCAAATCAATCTGCCCGTGGAGTTGAGTCATGGAGATGGGATAATAGACTCATGTTAGAGAGAACTGATGAGTCTGGTCAGCCATTTGTTGGGATATCTCAAGGAGGAGTGAAGGAGGAGGTGGAGACATCAGCAGAGTATTCTTTTGTTGTTGGAGAATGGAGGTCAGAAGAGTAGTTTCTGATGAAGTAAAGATAGTGGACCTGGTGGAGAGGTCGGCTATCTTGGATAGGGAAGGAGCTGGTGACACATTTTTAGCTCCTTTTAGTTTATAGGAGTAGGGTAGCCCTTTATGGCACCTTTTTGATGATTTTACTCCTTTCTTTGTTATGTACTCCACTATGTTTTATGAAATTTCCCTTTTTATTTACTTGGCATATTCAGAATTCCCATATTTGCTCTCAAATAGCCAAATCTTTATTCATCCAGTGCTTTTATGAGAATGTCATCCAATTGATTCTCAGTGCACACATGAGAGAGGCATATATCACCTTTTTCAACATGATCCCTTATGAAATGGTTCCTAACTTCAATGTGCTTTGTTTTAGAGTGCTGAACTGGATTCTCAGTCATTGCTATAGCACTAGTATTATCACAGAAAATAGGAATATGATCTTGAAAAATTCCAAAGTCTTTGAGTTGATTTCTGAGATAAAGGACTTGTGAGCAACAAAGTCCAGCAGCAACATATTTGTAAGTACCCCAATCTGAAACCGACCTATCTTAGAGGTAGCCTTAGCACCGTTTCAGGGATAAGCTGATAGGCCAGGACCTCCCTAGGATAAACCATAAATTCCAGGACTACTCTGGTATAAAATCGGAAAAATCCAGAAGCTCGCCAGGCTGAGCCGTACGGATGATTTGGGAACTAGAGGGGCCTAGCTGTAGGGATGGTTTGGGTGCCCCCAGTCCCTATAAATAGAACCCCTTGCTGATCATTTCAGGGGGGGGGGAGAAATACACATTAGAGAGGTCACTCTGCTAGAATTGCCACAGAGTTAGAGTAAGAGTGATCACCAACCAAAAAAGGAGAGAAGAAAGGAAGATTGGCCTTAACCATCATAGGTAAAGCCACCTCCCCCCTCCTTTCTCTTCATCCTACTCCTATTTTCTTTCTTATATCTTGGTTATACATGTATTTACTATTCATTCATGCAAAGACTTGTCCATTATCAAGCACTATACATATCTATCTATTACATTACTATCTTGTCCAAGCTATGAGAAGTTCAAAGGTGCCCTCCATACTTTGTATGGAAGAGGTTCTAAACCTAGACACTCATAGACTTGTTGATTGTCATTTATATTCCTTATTCATGTAAATGGTATGCTTGTTTGGCCATGATAATCATGGGGGTGATGAAACCTTAGTGTTCATCACTTTCCTCTTTGGTTTAGCCTCAAAATCCCACTTTTGGGTCATAAAGATTCAATCTTTATGTGTTATTTTGACTCTTGGAAGGATTTTAAGTCATAAAATGTCATCTTGGTGATAAAGTTCCAATCTTTATTCACCAAATGACCAACTTTGGTCCAAAGGGGACATTCATCAACTTTCTTGATTTTCTCCTATGATTGCTCATGATCACACCCAAATACTTGTCTTTGGGGACCAAGTGATGATCATTTAGCATAGGAATGATGTTATAAAACTTGTAAAATGATTTCTTGCAAACTGGGATCACAAACAGTTTGTCCAGCTTCAGACAGAATACCCTGTTTCTGTTCTGAACTGGACTGTTCATGAGCAAACTGTAAAACCCCAGGATCGCCTCCTCTAGCCGTACGGCTACTTTAGGTAGGAGGGCAAAATTGTCTGTTTTGCCCTCTGACCTTTATCTTATCACTCAAGGCCCCCTTTTCAGCCGAGTTTCTCAAATAAAATCGATAAACAGAATTTTTCTGTTAAATTTGACCGGTTCCCATGTTTGGCATTTTGTCCTCATGCGAACCTCGCGTGTTTCGCCCCCGAGGACGGGATCCTTACAGTGGCGACTCTGCTGGGGATATTAGAGTGCTTTCGGACTTCTTTCTAGAAGGTTCGGGGGCGTTCTTGTGTGGGTCAAACTCCCGTTTCCGTTAGTTTACTTCTTGTATATTTGTGTGTGTTTGATGTTTGTTGTTTGAACTGTTTTGAGTACATACGTTCTGGAAACACAATAAGCTGGGGCTTGATGATCAGAAGTTGGAGAAACTGAGAAAAATCTTCACCCTCTTGCTTTAGCCATACGGATACTTTGGGTAGGGACCAGAATGTTGCCAATTAACAGTTTGGTGCAGGGCTGCAACATTCTGGGTGCCCCCTCTGCTTCCGCTTGTCTAGGTTCCAAACTTACAGTCTTACTTGTGCACATTACCTTCATTCTTTTGGCCAAAACTTGGTTTTAAAAGGTAATAAAACTTGGTTATGCATGATCTTTTGTCAATAAAATGGTTTCCAGAACCTCGTCATGCATAACCCCTTTTTTTGTAAGGGTTTTCTTGAGTCTCCTCGTTGTGCACAAATTGCTTTGTATAAAATGGTTTCAATGTAAAATATTTCTCTTGCAAAAGTTTGATTCAAAATTCTTTCTTGTGCACAACTTGGTACATGTACAAGTTTTGGTCTTTGTTTGCTTATATTCTTTGATTTGTTGTGTATAGATTGCTCAATTCATTCTTGTTCATACTTGTTCATATCTTGCTCATGCCATGCTCATGATATCGAAAAACGAATTGAAAATCTCTCTTTTTACTCAAAAAAGGAGCATAGAACGACTTCACACTACGCGCACTTGACCGTGCACGTTCCAAATACCCTTTAAACCCGGGGTGGATGCCACGATGCAGCTCGTTGGGCGCTCTTGTTCCCTTCGATGCGCGCACGGGTCCATCCCACCTTCCCTTCCGATCCGAGTCAACCACACTTGTCTGTGACACATAAATACCGTGACTATGGTTGGTTTTTGGTCTAGTTCACGTCGCCACACCCTTGATACGTGCTCAAAGCTAATTGTGGCCAAATTAATGCCCGAGTTGTGACTCCTTGATGAAATGCAAGCGTGGCCTAACCAACCTTCAAATCGTGTGTTAGTGACGACCGCAATTAGCAAGGGCCATGTACTAAGGATAGGGTGACACTGTGTCGTTAAGCCCTAATGAACGAGTTATTTTAATCATCCTTAAGCCCATGATCAAGGATCGAGATGCCTCATTCAAAATGAGGTCATGACGGAATGTCGGCGCAGCCTTCGGTGTAGCCTTCGGGGAAAAGTCTCGATTCCGACTGGGGCTTAACCATGATTAGGATGACCCGCATATTGGGAACCTTACGATGCACTAGACCCTAGGTTCATTTCTTTTGATCGGTGGAAGCCGCGTGCCCTATAGGACCCTCGCCCGGGATAGTCCGTCCTTGGGAGCGTGCAATACAGGTGAAAAACGAGGGGCTTATAGACGTGGCGATGGCCTCCACTGATCCAGGATTTAGATTAGTTGCGAAAAAGAAGAGAAATCTTTTCCAACCATTTAGGAACAAAGATGCGTTTTAAGTAAACTTGAATGGTTTATTAATTGCGCGATACGTGAATTTGCCCCGTTTTTGCTTCCTGTCTTTGATACATTCCACGTTATCCTTCAAGACCTCCGTCGAATCCCGTTAAGTCTTTGGAAGGATCCATGTTATCCTTCAAGACCTCCTCCAAGTCCCGTTAAGTCTTTGGATGGATCCATGTTATCCTTCAAGACTCCCGTTAAGATCCCCGTTGAGACACTAGGCAAAATCCCCTAGGTCCCCGCAAAGATCCCTGTTAAATTCTAGGAATAGTCCCTTAGGAAGTCAGTTAAGTCCTTGGATGGATTCTCGTTAAGAAGTCAGCCGTGTTTGTCCTTCCCTCTTAAGATTCTAAACCCATTCGAACTACGGCGACCTGAGCTCCTCAAACTGAGGGGAACGTAGGCAACTTCGGCCCGGTCAAATATCCCAAATAGAGACACGTGTGTCTTTGACCCAAGCGTTCATCCAATGTTTACCCAAGCCTAAAGCTACCTTTTGTCTTCCCCGTAGCTCAGATGAAGTGGAAGAGAGCATCATGTCGCCGTCTAGTGCGTGTGGAGTCAGAAAGTTCCCCGGTCACTACAACTTCTCCGATTCGGTACCTCGGAAAGATCACTTCAATGGACAGTAGCTTGAGAAATGACCTCGCGGATAATTCGGATGGCCCAACGAACGAAGAGTTGTTCCAAGCTTCAGAAACCCCGGGGCTGAGAAAGAAGTCATCACAGATGGCCATAGGGAAACGAAAACTCCGTCTGATGAGTCAACGAGGCAAAGAGGTGGAAGCTACCAACCACAATGAAAGGGTGGAAGCTACCCGACCTCCGGATTGTAACCAAAGATTGCCCCCTCCATCTCACCAAAATACCGAGACCTCCATCTTTTTGCCCCAACACGCCGTCATCCACAACGAGCCTCTCACTCAAATCTTCCTCACTCCACCTTATCCCAAATCCAACATCTCCCATGAGACACTTCCTATAAAACCCCAAACACAATCCACTCAAAAGGCCCACAAACCACTGTTCACACCGGTTACGCCCCGAGCATCATACTCACAACACCTTCCCAATCATATCCCTTCTCAGTTTAATGTTATCAACCAAGTCACCAGAGCTCCGTCACTGTTTAGACCATATGTGGATGCCCGAACAAGCGTCACCAACTGGCCTCCACCAGATTTCCCAATAAGATTCCGGGATGACCCGTATCATTTCTACAATCCAAGACCTTTTGGACCTCAAACTCACAGCATGTTCCCAAGATATATTCCTGTAGGCAACCAAGGTTACGAGTACGCCTACGCCCCGGCGCCTCCACAGGTTCCCCATGTTGCACCTCAGTCAGGTGGGTTATCGGGAAAGAGAAAGTAAATGGAATATGAGGAGACCCTTGTCTCAAGCAGCGGTAATTCTCATCACCACCACACTTCGGTCAAAGGTAAAGGAAAATCCAAACGCCAACCCAAGCTCCATTTCGTAAGGTTCGAGGATTTCGGAATACCCATAAGCAAGGTATTTGAGGGATTGATTAGGCAAGGCCTTGCGAAGCCTCTTGTCAACTACCAACCCACAAACCCCAAGGGGCGTCTCGACACAACTGAATGGTGTGCCTTTCACAACCACCATGGGCACGACACCGACGATTGCATCACTTTGAAACCCGTCATCCGGAAGTTAATCACACAAGGAAAGCTTGAATACCCCGGTTTGGGAAATTGATGGTGCTGTGGTTGCCGTAACAGGGGATGAGATTCAAAACCCCTTCTAGCGCCTCCTTTTAGGAAGAGTCGAAGTCCACTGTTAAGACATGTGATAAGTCTTTAGGAAAAGTCGGTTAAGATGTCTGTTAGGTTTGGTTAAAGTCTTGACTCCCCGGTTGATGCCATGTGGTGACCATTTTGGGTCCATTGTCAGTTCTCGTTAATAAGATTAGTATTGTCATTCTTTCCTTGTCAAAAGTTTACAAAAATGTGTGTGTGAGTTTTTCACCCAAAACAAAAGGTGTGTCTTTCAGAAAAGGAAAATGGAGATCAAGTTTTCTCAAAATAAAATGTCGTGTTTTCCTAAAAGGTTAATCCGCTAATGAAGCATGCTACTCGAATCACGGTTAATAATTTTACCTTGAGGTTTAAAATGCTAAAGTCCTTTGCGGTTTTGTCCCCCGGAAACATCGTCCAAGGAGCTCGCATCCGAATTGGACCGTCCGCGAGAAGAGGCCCGAGCTTCAGGAGACCGAGGGCGGCTACACAAAATGGAGGACTGTCCCCTTGCCAAATGCCATACACGAAGGTTAGGCACTTTGGAAGGGACATCATCAAAAGGAGATAGCCAAAAGCGAGCTCCCAACTCGCCCTCATGAGTAGACGACCCCAGCAATTGCGACGCCAAGCCAAGTGGAGACCTCGCGACATCTTTCCCGATGACATGGAACCCGAGTTCCCCGTGGAAAACATGGAATATGCCGCCGACAATCCCTCCAACGACTGTGGAAGAGAATGGATCATCGTGCTTCATGGGAACCCATCCCTAAAGAAAAAAAGGTGTGAGTCTTCCAGCCTCGTAGGTTCTAGAAAGAGAGTCCATTCTGGACTGTGTCTTTTTATTTTTACAGAGTTCCACACTTGGGACATGTATGTACAAAGTTATCTGAATAAAAGAGTCATTTTCCTTCTCTTCTCTCTAGACTTGAGACATTATTTGCAATATACATTTACTCTTGAAATTGCCTGGCTTGTTATTATCAAATGATTGCTACGTCCCTAAAATGATGAATTGACTTCTAAGCATACTAGTCAATGACGACTCATTAAGGATGAATGGACCTAACACAAATAAAAAGTGCTAAATGCAAACAATTAATCTTAATGTGAATAAATGTTGTGATCAATTGGCATGAAGAAACCATTAATGGAAAGTCTTCCCTCATACACTTCCCCGATACACAACCCGATACACCTTTCCAAAACCAATTCTTGATGCACATCGAAGGCATCCCGAGACAGTGAAAGGGTGAGGACGTTGTTGCTCGACCACCAAGATTTGACAGTGCTCACACGTGTGCGACCAAGCATAGGGCTTCCGGGAATCTTCAAAGTCAGCCCAAAGTAACAGGCACGCCACCGAGGGGCTACAAAGGAGCCAATGCCCGAGAAAACGAGCTGGGGCTAATGTTTAACTCCTCCTCCAAAAAAAAAAAAAAAAAAAAAAAGGTGAAGAGGGAAAGGAAATGAATGTATGGAAAGGAGGAAAAGAAATGGCGGAAAGAAAGGCCCGTTCACACCAAAGAGGGTTCACCGCAAAGCAAAGTGAGCAACAACGTCCTCCGAGACAACATCGAAAGAAAGCCAATTTCAGCAAAAGATGGCCTAAGGCCGAACTACGGCGACCTGAGCTCCTCACATTGAGGGGAACGTAGGCAACCTTCGGGTCCGGTCACAGCATGAGAAAGAACGGTCAAACCATGGCTTTCCCAAAGTAGCCAAGCCTCTCCCCCCACGGTCCCATCAATGACCGATTTCCCAAGACACACCTTCTTTGGGCCAATTCCCCATAAACACCTTCTCTTCCCGATCTTGCCATTGATCGAATATTAATCTTAATTGATCACAACATTTATACATGTTAAGGCTAATTGCTTGTTATAATCTTGACTTAATGATGAACATGGTCCATCCAAGCAATCATTTTGATAATTTTAACCAAGACAAATTTCAAATGTCTCGACAAGTCTTCTTCTCTACATCTTAGGAAAGAGCTAAACACTTGTATTCTGTCAAGCAAGGGCTTCCTTCCATTTCATGATAAATTGCTCAAAGAGCTCACCAACATAAAGGGACTCTCTCCCGAATACACTGCCCTTGCATGTTTCCTCCAAAAGATACCTTAAGTCCCCGTTCTATCGAGTCGGCTGGATCACTCATAAAAAAAAAAAAAGTGGAAAAGAAAGGCACCAAAAAAGTGGCCTGCTAGGTTGAAAACCTATAAGGGAGACCTAGGCAAAAGACAGGGTGTGCCATAAAAGACGCAAAAAAGTAGCCCGCTAGGTTGAAAACCCGCAAGGGCAGCCTAGGCAAAAGAAAGGGTGCGTCATGAAAAAGGGATGGGTTCCTAACCTCACTTCAAAGGTCATGTTGGGTCTACGCCAACGCCAAAGGCCAAGAGATGACATTGGGGCTACCCCGACATCAGTAACGACAAGGACATGGGGCTACCTCGGCATTGACGATTGCAAGGACATGGGGCTACCCCAACATCAACGACGAAAGGGTCCTCTACTCCCGACCACTCCTAAAGAATGGATGAAACTCCCAAGGACTTTATGCATAATAAACCTCGTGGTTAAATTAAAATCAAAAATTTGACTGACATGCTTCGTTAAAAGATTTGCTTTGAGGAATGAATATTTGAAAAAAAAAATGTGTTTGCTTGTCCCCTTTCAATTCGCATTGGGCGGTTGAGGGTGTATTTTAAAAGAAAAAAAAAATGTGTTTGTTGTCCCCTTCCAAATTTCATTGGGCATTTGAGGGTATATTTTGTGAAAATAATGTTTTTCCCCTTTCAAATTTCATTGGGCATTTGAGGGTGAGTTTTGTGAGCTTTTGCTTCGGCAGTCAAAGATGACGTAAGATCAGTCTTGTAGTCAACCCTCTCCATAGAGCCAAGTTGACCAACCTTTAGGATTGACCAGGTGAGAGTCAAATCCGTTGTTCTCCCGGCAGTCCTAGCGACGTAAGCCCAGCTTTGTGAAATAAATTATGGCCGTCCTAGACGTAAGCCCATGTTGACCCGGTTGACCAAGTAAGAGTCAAGCCCCTTCTGAAAACATGTAGGTCCCCCGAGCGACCCCTTTCAAGACAAAACTTAGGTCCCCCGAGTGACCATTCTGAGAACATTTAGGTCACCCGAGTGACCCATTTTGAGAAAACTTAGGTCCCCTGAGTGACCCATTTTGAAAAAAATTTAGGTCCCCCGAGTGACCCATTCTGAGAAAAGTTTAGGTCCCCCGAGTTACCATTCTGAGAACATTTAGGTCCCCCGAGTGACCCATTTTGAGAAAAGGCTAGGTCCCCCGAGTGACCATTTTGAGACAAGTCTAGGTCCCCCGAGTGACCATTCTGAGAACATTTAGGTCCCCCGAGTGACCCATTTTGAGAAAAGTCTAGGTCCCCCGAGTGACCATTTTGTGACAAGTTTAGGTCCCCCGAGTGACCATCTTGAGAAAAGTTTAGGTCCCCCGAGTGACCATTTTGAGAAAAATTTAGGTCCCCCGAGTGACCATTTTGTGACAAGTTTAGGTCCCCCGAGTGACCATCTCGATAAAAGTTTAGGTCCCCCGAGTGACCATTTTGAGAAAAGTATAGGTCCTCCGAGTGACCCATTTTGAGATAAAATTTAGGTCCCCCGAGCGACCCTCTGAGACAAAAATCCGGCAGTCCTAGCGACATAAGCCCAACTTTGTGAAAAAATTGGCTGTCCTTGACGTAAGCCCAGTTAAGTTGAAAAATTGGCCGTCCTTTACGTAAGCCCAGTTAAAAGTTAAAATTTGGAAATGGTCTTTTGCCTAGTGCTTGTCATGGCCGTCCCCGACGTAAGCCCATTAGTTATGACTTGGAATAGTCACCATAGGCCGTCCCTGACGTAAGCCCAGTTAAAAATTTGTCATTGGCCGTCCCTGACGTAAGCCCAGTTAAATGTCCAAAATTGGCCGTCCCCGACGTAAGCCCATTAGCTATGACTTAGAATAGTCATTATAGGCTAGAGCCTTTGTCATGGCCGTCCCTGACGTAAGCCCAGTTAAAAATTTGTCATGGCCGTCCCTGACGTAAACCCAGTAAAAATCTGTCCCGTGTGAGTCAATTTAACCATATCCCCAGCAAGTCAACCCTCTCCCATAGAGCCAAGTTGACCATGTCTCGCCTCTGACCCCTTGGTGTCAAGCCCAAAATGCCTTAGCCTCTGACCCCTTGGTGTCATGCCCAAATGCCTTAGCCTCTGACCCCTCGGTGTCATGCCCAAATGCCTTAGCCTCTGACCCCTTGGTGTCATGCCCAAAAGCCTTAGCCTCTGACCCCTTGGTGTCATGCCCAAATGCCTTAGCCTCTGACCCCTTGGTGTCATTCCCAAATGCCTTAGCCTCTGACCCTTGGTGTCATGCCCAAATGCCTTAGCCTCTGACCCCTTGGTGTCATGCCCAAATGTCTTAGCCTCTGACCCCTTGGTGTCATGCCCAAAATGCCTTAGCCTCTGACCCCTTGGTGTCATGCCCAAATGCCTTAGCCTCTGACCCCTTGGTGTCATGCCCAAATGCCTTAGCCTCTGACCCCTTGGTGTCATGCCCAAATGCCTTAGCCTTTGACCCTTGGTGTCATGCCCAAAATGCCTTAGCCTCTGACCCCTTGGTGTCATGCCCAAATACCTTAGCCTCTGACCCCTTGGTGTCATGCCCAAAATGCCTTAGCCTCTGACCCCTTGGTGTCATGCCCAAATGCCTTAGCCTCTGACCCCTTGGTGTCATGCCCAAATGCCTTAGCCTCTGACCCCTTGGTGTTATGCCCAAAATGCCTTAGCCTCTGACCCCTTGGTGTCATGCCCAAATGCCTTAGCCTCTGACCCCTTGGTGTCATGCCCAAATGCCTTAGCCTCTGACCCCTTGGTGTCATGCCCAAATGCCTTAGCCTCTGACGGAATGAGTGTCATTCCCGAACCTTTGCCTCTGACCAAATGAGTGTCATGCCCGAACCTTTGCCTCTGACCGAATGAGTGTCATGCCCGAGTTTCCCACCCGACCTCAACGGTCGTCTATAGGTTTGAGTAGCCTTAAATCTCTCACCCTGAACTATATTAGGCTTGATTCCCCGCGAACGGGATACGTAGGAATCCTACACCACTAGGACCAGCCATGCAACCGAAATCGGTTAAAGCCGTCGTCCCGTCAGATTGGGATGCTTATTTTTATCGACAACCCCGCTCCTTCGAAGCGACGTTGCCGAGGGGCTCTGTAAGTACCCCAATCTGAAACTGACCTATCTTAAAGGTAGCCTTAGAACCATTTCAGGGATAAGCTGATAGGCCAGGACCTCCCTAGGATAAACCATAAATTCCAGGACTACTCTGGTATAAAATTGGAAAAATCCAGAAGCTCGCCAGGCTGAGCCGTACGGATGATTTGGGAACTAGAGGGGCCTAGCCGTACGGCTGGTTTGGGCGCCCTCAGTCCCTATAAATAGAACCCCTTGCTGATCATTTCAGAAGGGTAGAAATACACATTCGAGAGGTCACTCTGCTGGAATTGCCACAGAGTTAGAGTAAGAGTGATCACCAACCAAAAAAGGAGAGAAGAAAGGAAGATTGGCCTTAACCATCATAGGTAAATCCACCCCCCCTCCTTTCTCTTCATCCTACTCCTATTTTTTTCTTATATCTTGGTTATACATGTATTTACTATTCATTCATGCAAAGACTTGTCCATTATCAAGCACTATATATATCTATCTATTACATTACTATCTTGTCCAAGCTATGAGAAGTTCAAAGGTGCCCTCCATACCTTGTATGGAAGAGGTTCTAAACCTAGACACTCATAGACTTGTTGATTGTCATTTATATTCCTTATTCATGTAAATGGTATGCTTGTTTGGCCATGATAATCATGGGGGTGATGAAACCTTAGTGTTCATCACTTTCCTCTTTGGTTTAGCCTCAAAATCCCACTTTTGGGTCATAAAGATTCAATCTTTATGTGTTATTTTGACTCTTGGAAGGATTTTAAGTCATTAAATGTCATCTTGGTGATAAAGTTTCAATCTTTATTCACCAAATGACCAACTTTGGTCCAAAGGGGACATTCATCAACTTTCTTGATTTTCTCCTATGATTGCTCATGATCACATCCAAATACTTGTCTTTGGGGACCAAGTGATGATCATTTAGCATAGGAATGATGTTATAAAACTTGTAAAATGATTTCTTGCAAACTGGGATCACAAACAGTTTGTCCAGCTTCAGACAGAATACCCTGTTTCTGTTCTGAACTGGACTGTTCATGAGCAAACTATAAAACCCCAGGATCGCCTCCTCCAGCCGTACGACTACTTTAGGTAGGAGGGCAAAATTTTCTGTTTTGCCCTCTGACCTTTATCTTATCACTCAAGGCCCCCTTTTCAGCCGAGTTTCTCAAATAAAATCGATAAACAGAATTTTTCCGTTAAATTTGACCGATTCCCGTGTTTGGCATTTTGTCCTCGTGCGAACCTAGCGTGTTTCGCCCCCGAGGACGGGATCCTTACAATATTCTACTTCTGCAGTTGATGTAGCAACTGAGGTTTGCTTTTTGCTGCACTAACTTACAATTCTTGAGCCTAGAAACTGACAACTACCACTGGTGGATTTTCTATCCAAATTGCATCCAGCATAGTCTGAGTCAGTATATCTAATGAGAGATATAGGAGATTCTTTAGGGTACTAAATCCTAAAGTCATGAGTCCCTTTAAGATATCTTAAAATCCCTTTAACTGCTGCTAAGTGTGATTTTTTAGGATCCGCTTGAAACCTTACACATAAGCAAACACTGAACATGATGTCAGGTCTTGAAGCAGTGACATAGAGAAGAGATCCAATGAAACTTCTATACAGAGTTTGATTCACACTCTGACCTTCAGGATCTGCATGTAATTTTGTAGTTGTTGATAGAGGAGTTTTGGCTGTGGATACATTTTGCATATCAAATTTCTTCAGCATATCTCTAGTATATTTTCCTTGATTTATAAAAATTCCATTGGGCAATTTTTTGACTTGCAGTCCCAAAAAGAAGGTGAGCTCTCCTATCATGCTCATTTCAAATTTCTCTTACATGGTTGATCCAAATTCCTTGCATAGATCATCATTAGTTGAACCAAATATAATATCATCCACATAAATTTGAATGAGTAAGACATCTTGGTTGGTCTTTTTGATGAATAAGGTTTTATCAATTTGCCCTTTTGTAAATCCCTTTTCAAGTAAAAAGTTGGATAAGGTCTCATACCAAGCTCTAGGGGCTTGTTTGAGTCCATATAAGGCTTTATCCAGTTTGTAGACATGATCTGGGAATTTTGGGAATTCAAACCCAGGAGGTTGTGCAACAAATACTTTTTCATGAAGAACCCCATTCAGAAATGCACTTTTAACATCCATCTGATATACAGTCACATTTTTGGATGATGAGTAGGCAAGAAAAAGCCTAATTGCTTCAAGTCTAGCAACTGGAGCATAAGTCTCATCATAGTCAATACCTTCTTCTTGTCTATAGCCTTGAGCTACCAATCTTGCTTTATTTCTTATGACTGTACCATCTTCATTCATCTTGTTTCTGAACACCCATCTAGTCCCAATTATAGTTTGATTTTTAGGTTTAGGGACAAGTTTCCAAACTTTGTTCCTTTCAAACTGTTCAAGCTCTTCCTCCATTGCTTCTATCCAATATGCATCAAAAAGAGCTTCATTGATCTTCTTTGGCTCCATCTGAGATATGAAGGCACTATACAAGGCTTCATCTTCAATTTTTGACCTTGTTTGAACTCCACTGGCAATATCACCAATTACTAATGACTCAGGGTGATTATTGTTGTAGTTTCTAGCAATGGGGAGATCAATGTATATGCTGGAAATAGGAATGGATCTAGGTGGATTAAGATTTGATGGTTCTTGAGTGGATGATCTAGGTTCATAGTTTATCCAAGTTCTATTTTCAGTGATAGGTCTAAGATCAGTAGTAGGTCTACTATCATTTGTAGGTCTACTATCATCAGTAGGACTATTATCAGGAATGAGAAAAGGGTTAGTGAGAGCAGTTCCATGCTTAGCAACTTGTGGTAAAGGTGGATTATCATTGATTTTGAGGTTGCTGAAAGGTGGAAAAGGTTTAGGAGAGATTTTGGGTAGATTATAAGGAAGATAGCCGAGTTGGTCATTTTTGGAATTTTGGGAGAAAATGGGTGAAGGTTCAGGCAGAGAATCAACATTTCCAAGAGTTTCATCAAACTCATCAATTTTTATATCCCAGGCACTGGGAGATTCATCAAAATCTACATGAATGGACTCTTCAACCACCATTCTTATTCTATTATAAACTCTATATGCCTTGCTGGTTGCAGAATAACCAAGGAATATGCCTTCATCACTTTTAGACTCAAATTTGTCCAAATTATTCTTCCCATTGTTGTGAATGTAGCATTTACTCCCAAAAGCATGAAAGTAAGAAATAGTTGAAGTTCTTTCATTCCACAATTCATAGGGAGTCTTTAAGTGAAATTTGTTAATCAAGGTCTTGTTCTGAACATAGACTGCAGTAGTAACAGCTTCTCCCAAAAAATACTTAGGAAGGTTATTTTCAGATAACATGGTCCTTGCAGCTTCACATATTGTTCTGTTCTTTCTTTCAGCCACTCCATTTTGTTGAGGAGTTCTAGGGGCTGAAAAGTTGTGACTAAGTCCTTGCTGATTGCAAAAATCTTCAACTCTAGTGTTCTCAAATTCAGTACCATGATCTGATCTTATTCTGACCACTTTGATGATTTTGAGGTTTTGAACTTGATTTATCAATTTTACTAGTTGACCAAGAGTTTCTGATTTGGATTCCAAGAGAATGATCAAAGAAAATCTTGTATAGTCATCAACTATCACTAGGGAATACCTTTTTCCTCCAAGGATTCTGGTTCTGATTAGTCCAAATAAATCCATATGAATAAGTTCAAGTGGCCTTTTTGTATCCAATCTGTTTTTGGCTTTAAAAGAAGTCCTTTGTTGCTTTCCACACTGACAAGCATTGCATAGTTTATCCTTTTTTGAAGGATATCTTTGGAAGTCCTTTAACAAGTTTGGAGGATGCAAGTTTTGCTATGTTTTTAAGGTTCAAGTGAGCTAATCTCTTATGCTAGAGCCATGCCAAATCAGACTGATTATAAGACAGTAGACACATGGCATTGGAAGATTTAGTCACTTCAAGGGATATGCAGTATACATTTCCTTTTCTGAATCCAGTAAGAATGACTTCATCATTTGAATTCTTCACTTGACACAGGTTGTGAGAGCACACAACATGAAATCCTTTGTCACAGATTTGACTGATGCTAATAAAGTTGTGCTTGAGACCTTCCACATAAGAGACATTTGATAAGATAATACTCTTTGTGATCAAGTCTCCATGTCCTTTGAGTCTGGCTTGAGAATTGTCTCCAAAAACAACATTAGGTCCATCTTTTGAAATGAAGTTCTGTAGCTATTGTTTATTGAAGGTCATATGCCTGCTGCAGCCACTGTCTAGGTACCAGATTCCTATATTAAATTCCTATAAAACAATTAAAGAGAAATAAACATGGCACCCTTTGAATTATGGGTCCAGGAGGTTAGACAGCCTTAGGGACCCAAACTTTTACAATTTTCTTAGGAAGGCTATTGTTTTTTGGGACAAAAGATTTTTGGTTGAATGAGTTTAGGTAGGATAGGATTTGGTATATGTAGGGTGTCATCCTGAATTGTTGGTGATGGTAGTTATGATGAGGGTAAGGATTATATGATTTGGGTGAGGGATAGGCTTTAGGGAACTTTGAAGAGCTATAGTTTTGATTTTTTCTTCCTTTGTTTCCTTTTTGATAGGTCTGTTGTCTTCTTGGATATGCTTGATAGGTCTGCTGTCTTCTTGGATATGCTTGATAGGTCTGCTGTCTTCTAGATTGTCCTTGATAGGTCTTTTGTCTGTAGTTGTACTGACCATCTTGATTGTTCTTCCAAGTCAGGAATTACTTTTAAGGGCTTAGAACATCACTTTTGTTGTTGGGATTGGTCATTTGAATGCTGCTACTCGATGCTTGATCATGATAGCTGACCTCTTTCATTTTTTCTTGAGCCTTGTATATATCCTGTTTTGTTTGGACAGGATAGATGGGTTTTCTTATAGTTTTGTCTCCCATCTTGACAAGTAGCATTTTCTCCAGTTTCCTTTCACCTTCAGGTAGTTTGTATTCAATCAAGGTTGGGTTATTTGCACCTATTCCAGTTTTGTCAAAAGGATGCCTTTGTGTATAAAGGAAATGTGACATTGCTGAACTTGACTTGTTCCAAGACTCAATTTTTGTTTTGAATGCTTGGTTTTCATTATTTAGGGCCTCTATTCTTAGGTTGAGCTCTTTCAGTTGACGGCTGATGTGAAGGTGATTGTTTCTTGCATTGAAGACATCAGCATGAAGGTCTACTATCTCATCTTCTTGCTGCTTTGGTTTTGAAGGGAGAGGTTTTGTGTTTCAAGGAGGGCATTTTTGGTTTTAAGACTGTCTAGGTCCTTAGAAAATTGTAAGTTTTCAGTTATTAAGACCCTAAGGCTAGATTCTTCTTTCTTTCTCTGAATAAACAAAGTACAAGCCAAATTTTTAAGACCTTCAAGGTCAAGAGAAATAAAATCACTTACCTCTCTTAGTTCTTCTGCAGCTGCAAGAGCTTCAAGTTCCTCTTCATTTTCTGAGTCAACTTCATCATTTTCCATGAGACATATCATGGCTTCCATCTCATTATCTGAGTCTGAGGAGTCACTTTCATCATCACTAAATTTTGACAGGCCTGCTATCATGACCTGTTCCTTCTTTTCAACTTGTTTGGCTTTAGCACAGTTGAAGCAATTGCACCTAGAACTGTGTATAATGTCTTTAGAATATGAAAGCTTCTTCTGAGTTGAAAAGTTTCTTGATTTCTTTGGTTCAGGTCACTCTTGAGAGTAGTGACCTAACTTTTCATAGTTATAACATGTGACATCTTTCTTCTCAGTTTGGACTTGGTTAGAGGAGGATGCTGTGTTTCTTTTGTCAAACATCCTTTTTTGATGTCTCATAGCGTTTTTAACAGCTATGGTGATCAAGCCAGGAATATCTTCTTGAGTTAAAGGTTTGACTTCTGGTTTTTGGGACAGGTTGACTTTCTGAATAGCATTGCAGATTAGGGAGTCAATGTCCTGTTGTGAGTAAGCTTTAGGAGCTTCTTGTGCAGCAAGAGCCATGGTGTGAGCATTGGCTAAGGATGATGCTATGGTGGGTAGTTTGACAGTTCCTTCAAGTTCATATGCTTCCAATTTTCCAAAGTATTATTCAACAGTCATAGTTGGCCATTCAATACCTTCTCTTATGGGTAAAGCAACTTTTTCATATTCTTGAGGGAGGCTTGAAAATATTTTTAGACATAGATCTTGTTGATCTAATTTCTTGCCATGATCTGACACAAGTCTAAGTAGATCTTCAAATCTGTCTTTGGCAGCACTAACTCTTTCACCAGTAGCAAACTTAAAATTGTCAAGTTGCCTTAAAAGGTTATATAGGTTTTGTGCTCTAACACTTGTGTGCTTAGTGAACTTGGTTTTGATTAAATCCCAGGCTTGTTTAGCAGTTTCAACTTTCCCAATCTCTTGGGCCAAAGAGTCATTAACACTTTTTTGTAAAATGTTTTTAACTTTTTGATTAGCTGTTACTAAGTGTCTTTCAGTTTCAGTCCATAGGTTTGGGGTCTTGTATTTGTCCTCTCCTCCATTTGTGTCAGGTTGGGTGGGTATTCTGACTTCTTCATGAAGAACAAACCAGTTCCACACACTGTTTGAATCAAGGTATGTTTTCATCTTGGAAGAGAATATTTCAAAAGATCCACAGTCATCAACATGTGGAATGTCTTTCTCATTGTTTCTTCTGGGTTGATGCATAATGTTGGTGCTTCTGGATCCTTCACAAGATGTTAAGCTTGAAGACACTTAAGTCTTTTAGAAACCAGCTCTGGTGCCAATTGAAAGAACCTGTTCTATTTATACACTTTAAACAGGTAGATGTTAGTTCACAAGAGGTCGACTATCTTGGCATAGTAGGTCGACTATCTTGATGTGTAGTGTATGTGTGTTGAGTTATGCAGCGGAATAATAATGAAATAAATAGAAGAAATAAATGAGTAAATGATAAGTGATATGTGTGTGAATAAGTGTGAGTAAATGAGACACAAACACAAAGATCTAACGTGGTTCAGAGTATAGCAACTCTCCTACATCCACGCTTCACTGTCCTCAACAGTGAAGAAGCAATCCACTATAATACTTCGTCAAGAAATTACAATCAATTGCAAGAAAATTCCCTCAGAATTTTCAAACCTAATTAGCCTCACTAATTTAGTTATGTACTTGTTGCAAAGTACAGAAAAAGAAAAGAAAAGATTTCACAAGTGTGAGGGTTTGGTGATCTCTAAGATGGCTCTAAAGTAGCTATGTGAGATCTATATTTGGTTATCTATATTAGCAAAGATTTATAAATATCAAGTGTGCTTTTTACAATTGAGTTTGCTTAGAAGCTTTAATCAAATTGTATATAATATGGCCAAGACATTGATATATTCTTTTGTAGAGTTGAGCTCCTTTTATAGGCTTTTATGTTATATCCGTTTGAGTTCCAACGGTTTTCAATATCTTGGAAATGCATATATCAGTCATTAATCTTTGACTGGCATAAAGTATGTGAACAGTGTTTGAGTCAGGTTTGACTTTGATTGGAAGTATATAAGGTCTGCTATCTTGAAGGTTGGTTTTCTCGATAGTGAAGATAGGGGACCTGTAATACTTGATGATTTCCAGTTAACTTCTTGATAATTCTTTTCAAGTTCATTAATTATTTGTCAAAACACTTAGTTAAGAAACTAGGGTTCTAACAATACTCACAACACCAATCAACTCACTATTCCTTCCCACTCATTCTCTCTCATACTTTACTTCTATACTCACAACACTTACATCACTTCCACCATTTCTTACTCTCCATGTAAATGGGAGGGTGAACATATACTCTGGGACGGAGGGAGTATTAGTTAAATGTAAAAGTTATTATATAAGATAACTATTACTATTAATAGTATTAATTAATTATAATAGTTAATTATAAAACATAATTATTACTATTAGTCATATTAGTTAAGTGTAATAGTTACTATATAAAGTAACTATTATTAACAATAATATTAACTAATTAGAATAGTTACAATTCATTGTAACTATTACTATTATTAGTATTTATTTGAAAAAAACAATTACTATTATTAGTATTAGTTACTATATATAGTAACTATTACTTTAACTTATTATTTACGATAAAAGTTATTCTCTTCGTCTCAGAGTAAAAGTTATACTTTCTATTTTGATACATCTAGAGTAAGACTCTCTTTCCTAAAATGGCAAAAAAAATTCCTTTCAAAAAAAAAAGGCAAAAAATCTTTACTATTCATTGGTAGGCTTAGTCGCACGCCTACTAAATTAGACCTAAACTCGGCCACTAATAATGTAATTAGGATAAGTCAAGGTCGATCCACGAAGAACGATAATTATTTACGCGCTAGTCACTTAACCAGATTGGGGGTTGAATTTGATCGTAATTAATTTCTAGACGGGAAATTAAACTAAATGTGATTAAAACAATGATTTAAAAAGCACTTCAGATTGATCCCTATCCCCGTCCTCTATTTCAATTTCAATAGTACTTCTTTTTCTCCGTTAATCCTATTCACTTGATCACGAGATGTATTTCAATCTCTGTCTCTTCTTACTGTTTAGTTTATAGCAGTGGCACACTCACTATAAACCCTAATTAAAATCAAACCTAGACTGGCACAGAGAAGATTTAAAGATTAATTGATTTAATTTAAGAGACTAAGATCAAGAACGCTTTCTAGGTTTACTAGATAATCGCTTAATTTTGCCTACTCCCCGAATTGCTATGGCACATACACAATTCGTGAAGATGCTACGGTGAAAACCCTAATTCTGGCATAGAACAGAGAATTCTAGCAAAGATCAATAAAAAAGACAAGTGAATTGGCCAAATCCACAAACCCTAATTATAAATCTAAAATCAGACTAAGCAAAATTATGAATAGATTAAACAAGAGAATAAGAAAATTACCTCAATTGAAATAAAGTAGGTTCAAGCTTTCAATCCAAAGATATGGAGTTAGTTCTCCATGAAAGGGTTACACAGCTCTAGAGAGAAAAAGAGTACGTACTATTTTCTGAATGGAAAAGAATCTGACCTAATCTCCAAACTAATTCAAAACTAATTAAAAATTGACTTAGGAAATAATGAAAGGAAATAATAATAAAAAGAAAATAAAAATAAAATCAACCAATTCATCCCCCAGCTCGCTGCTGCTTCTGTACGGATTAAGGAGGCAACTTTCACAATTTTGCAATTCAGTTCCTCGAGTCTTTAGAATTTCAGTTCAGTCCTCCAACTTTCAGAAATTGCAAAACAGTACCTCAACTTCCAGTTATTAGCAGTTAGGTCCTATACTCTTCCGCCCCGGTTGACTTTGACTTTTCCTTAACTTTGACTATTCTTGATCCTTGAGACAAAACTTTGAAACTCACCAAAAATTACATCCGGAAAAATAAATAAATAAAAAGACTATTCTACCCCCGGATTACAATAAAGCCCAAATGATAAATAATGCCCCAAATACATCAAATCTAGTCTAAGTGCATCAAAATGAATGAAAATACATGGCAATACTAGGGAAATAAATGGTACATAATCCGCCACATCATTCATCCCACTCATTCTCTCTGATACTTTACTTTTATACTCACAACACCAATCAATTTACTATTCCATCCCACTCATTCGCTCTCTTACTTTACTTTCACACTCACAACACTTGAATCACTTCAACCATTTCTTATTCTCCGTGCATTTGAGAGGTAGGACTCTTACTCTGAGACGGGTGTAGTACTACTTAGGTAACCATTATCTTTTAATTTACTATTTAAGCTCATAATTACTACTCCCTCCGTCCCATACTTATCGCTACTTTTTGTTGACCATATATGAACTTCGACAAACATTTTACACTAAACTATTAATCTTCATACAAATTTAAAAATAGTTATTAAATCAACATTAGCAATAACTATCTTTAAATTTTTATAGAGATTAATAGTTTAGTATAAAATGTTAGTCAAAGTTCAAATATGGTCAACGAAAAGTAGCAATAAGTATGGGACGGAAGGAGTATAATGTTAACTATAATTAAAACATTATTTTCTCAATCAATCAAGAGTAAATATTAACATCATTATGGGACAAGCGAAGTAATTTTTTAAAAAATTTATAAAGTTATTCTTAACCAATACTATTAACCAATCTTAATATCTATTTTATACTATAGTAACTAAAACTATTTGCACTATTATTAAAAAATCACAAGTAGATTTATATATATCTTTAAATTTATTTATATTTATTTAAAATATTTAATAATTATATTATGTAATTATTAATATCCACGCACAAAAGAAAACACCTTTCGCACGGGTTAATCCCTAGTACAAGAATGTAAATTAGTTCGTAGTAAAACAACTTCTCTTACGTCCACCTCTTACTGTCTTTGGCAAGGGAAAAACAATCCTCTATAATACTTCTTCAAAGTAAATACAAGAATTGTCCAAAATTTCCTTCAAAATTTTCTCTACCTAATTAGCCTCACTAATTGAGGATGCTTGTTACACCGTATAAAAAGAAAGGAGAAAGAAACAGGTTTAACAAATGTGATTTAAAGAGCTTTTTAACTAAATATTTAATATCTTGATGAGATCAAGATTGAGATCAAGGCTTTTTGACAGATGAGGATACTTTTGAGTTGTGCTGGCCTAAGGTTTGTAAGATTTTGGTTAGGTAATGGTTAAGTTGGGAAAAGGGTGATGTTTTCAATTGAATGAGTTGGGTTTTTATAGTTAGAAATAAATGTATTAGTTGGTTGTAGTAACGGTCTTGAAGGACTGGAGAAGTGTGTTTTAATTTCTGAGTTTGTTGACCAATGAATAAGGAGAACATGTTAGTTTGACTGTAGACCAAAAGTGACGTTAATTGCATTGTGTTCTAGCTAAGGGGTATATTTGATGAAGGTTGACTATCATGACTCGGTTTTGATAAGAGAGATAGTTGACCTTGGTATTTTATTTCATTATAGAAAATGATTTTGTTTTAACATGACTTTTGAGGAACCGATCTCTATACATTTTTTTTTTTGTTAAAATACTTATTTACAAACTAAAGTTTTAATAATTTCTCCCTTCTTGAGAAAAAATTAGGTCAGAAATAAAGATAATTAGGGCAGAAATAAAACACATGCAATTTAAAGAAATAAAGGCAAACAAAACACTAGTGCAAAGAGAGGAATATGAGGTTCGAGATCCAATCCATCGTACTCCGTACTCTATATCCTATCCAAATTAAATGCTGATATTTGACTTGATAAATATTAGTAACAAATAATTTGATCATACAATTAATGAAAACACTTTCCTTAAATGTATGCTTTAAGAAAATGTGGTCACAATTCTTTAAACTTAAACAAAAACATATTTTAGATGGCCGCAAGAGAATATGTAATATGTACTTGAACGACATAAACCGACTTGGTTAAACGGAGCCTAGATACTCCGGGCCCACATGCCTAACAGATCTGTACCGAGAGGCCCACTCACGAGAAGTCCATGTTTATAGGCCGACATCAGTAAGGCCGAGTAGGCAGTCCTTGCCTAGGCCGAGTTCGAGAAGCCCAATCCCTAGCCTGCCTCTATGACGAGCCGAGTTAGATGACGGGCCGACTTATATCAGAAACCTCCCATTATCGTTGGGAAACCACTTATAGAGTTATACTACAACTCTAAAATTAAGAGTCCTTATCCAAGCAAGGATAACTCTCCTATCAGATAACAGGGCTTAGTCCATCCTTATCAGGACTCTATCTCCAAGGAATATGAGTCCTACATCACCACGGGCTTCCTGGCTTTCCTAACAAGTCAGAACTCGTACACCCACGCCTATATAAACAGGTCCTCTACACAGGAAACGGGTAACGAACTTTTGACTCTAGTCTGGTCAATTGATTTTCTCTATTTCTAATCACCCATATCCTTATTCTTACACCGGAGGGCCTTCGCCGGTGAAGCCCCGGTGTAGTTTACGTTTGTTTCGTGTGTGCAGATCCGGCCATCAAGAACTGTCGCTGGGATTATCCGAACCGCTAGACGAAGGCTGATCCAACCAGATTTTGGCGTCATCAGTTTGGTTCCATTGCCGGGAAATCGATTGGTCAGTTCTTTAGCCAGATAATTCCAGACCATGGCCGGAGAATTGGTTTACGGGCGAGAAGCCACCCCTTCTAAAGAAACCACAAGGGATGCACCGCCCCCCGAAAACACAAACGCTGCTGCACAGAACCAGAGGCTCCCACCTACAGCACCCGCACAAGGGGGAGGAATGCATACCCGTTCAAAGGGGCAGGCCCCCAATGTTGTTAATCAATATGGGCGCCGCCGACGGACAGGATCCCGAAACAATGGAGCAGGACCATCACAGCCGCTGACATTGGACAAGAGAACATTGCTTCAATAGAATGTTCACACACTCCAACAGCTGGCCGACGCACAGCGGGCCCTGTTAGAACTTGACCCCGAAAATTCCTTGGCTAACCTACTCCAGCCGTCTGGAACGAGGGGGATAAATCTGGACGACAGAGTGAGCAGAAGGGAGCCCCTACAAAATCGTAGACGAGATGTGCCTCCCAGGATCCGTGTAAGTCGCCAAGACGGACGGTTAGGAAGACTCAATCTAGATGGAGACCTGAGAGACCACATTAATCGCCGCCGGGAAGAACAAGAAGATGAATCCCCTGGAGTGGGAATTATAGAGGAAAGACATCGTGGTGACGCCCGACGTCATTCACCTCTCAGACAGGATCCACCAAGGCGCACACCACCCCGGCTGGATCCACCCCAGCACACTCTACCTCGCCGTACTCCTTTAAGGCCTCGCCTCGAACCAAACCAAGGTGAAAGGAGACGCCGAGACCGAAGCATAGTCAGTTCCAGTCATACCTCGGCATTCAGCACAAGGGACATCGTCGACCTTAGAGAAAGGCTCGACAACATTGAAATGATGAATCAGGGGCATAGGAAACCCAATAACGACTACGATGCTATGCGCCCTTTCTCGCAGAGGATTAAGGATGCACCACCTAATCCACAGTTAAAGCTCCCACATCTAGACAAATACTCCGGCAACACCGATGCTCTGGATCACATCCAAGCCTTTGAGGCCACCATGGCCCTAGTATCCAATCAGGATGACGTGCTGTGCAAGGCCTTTGCGAGCACCTTAACAAAGGCAGCTCGATCATGGTTCATGGACCTTGAGAAAAGCAGCATCAATTCCTTTGCCAAGTTGAAATCACAATTTTTGGAATATTTTGCTACCGCTGGGGTAAGGAAGAAAAGATTGTCTGACCTAGCCAACATGGTCCAGAGCAAAAATGAGTCCGCCCTAAGCTTCTACAACCGGTTTAGGGACCTTGCCGACTCAATAGAAGAACGCCTGACCGACAGGGAGATAATTGTATGCTTCACGAATGGTCACAGGTCAGAGCAGTTAACTTATGAATTGTCGGTCAGAGAGCCCCTCACAAAAGCCGAGTTGTACCACATTGCTTACGCCACGGCCATCGCCGAGGAGAAGAAAAAGATGTTATATGATCATAAGGTACGAGACCGAGATCATGACAAGTCGCATAACGGGAACTCGTCCCAGGGGACCAACGGGGGAAACGGCAAAGGCAAAAACAGGAACAGGGGGACCGAGACATTCACCACATTCAATAAACCGATCTCTGAGATCATGAATCTGGTGGATCTCCCCGACCCCAAGCCTCTAAAAGACAACCCAAAATACCCGAGGGATACCACAAAGTATTGCTCCTATCACAGAGATAACGGCCACGACACCGAGAACTGTTTTGCTCTGAAGAAGATTCTACAGAAATGGGCCGATCAAGGCAAGCTCAATCACTTCATGGCCAAGGACAATAAACGCCCAAGGGAAGAAGACAAAAACAATGATCAGGTAGACAGGCCACCTCGGGCCAGGTTGATAGGCGTGATCAGAGAAGAGATTCCATCAAACAAGAAACTCAAGGAGCAGATTTATGAACTAAGTAAAGTCTTCCACATCCCTCCTTGGATACATGAGAGGGAGGAAGTGATTAGTTTTTCTCCGAATGAGTTGGCGGGAAACCGTGCGATGAGAGAACAACCATTGGTCATCACAGGCCGCATTGATAATTGCGAGTCAGACAGGCTCCTCATAGACTCCGGAGCGGCTAAGGATGTGCTATACTATCGCACCTTTAAAGAGATGGAACTTCCTGATACAATGCTGACTCCATATAATGGAAGGCTAGAAGGATTCACTAATCATAAGGCCGATGCCAAAGGAACCGTCGACTTACTCTTGGAAGTCGGCACTCATCCCTACAAAACCTCGGCCACGGTCACCTTCATAGTCATGGATCTAGACAGTGATTACCATGCTATCCTAGGTGCACCCAGTAAAGGAAATTTGGGACTGGTTGCCTCCCTCCCCCACCAACGGGTGAAGTTCCCCACCCCGGCTGGAATTGGGTGCGTCTCGGGGTCGCCGAGAGATTTTTTGGAGCATGTGATGAAGTCCAGGAAAGCAAAGGCCAAGATGGAGATTGATACTCCTGATAAAAGAATCATGGTTTCAAAATCAACCACGGTTACAACCTCGACACCACATATCGGTGTTATATTGGCGACTGTTGAAGATGAACCTGAAAAGTGGGTTATTCTTGACAACGACGTCCCAACTACGGCCGAGGTTACTTACGGCTTCGGCTGTATCTCGATGAACACAGCTTCGGACGAGCCGAGTAACTTGGCTCTTGCCATCGTCCCAAGCTCGGGGGCCACACAGTCGACTGACATGGAAACCGAGATCGAAAAACTGTTAGACATGGAAAACCTAAGTTTGGAAGGGGAGGACAAGGAGAAGGTCAAGCAGATCATTGTCGAGACCTTAGAGTTCAGAGACGGCCCCGAACTTAAGCCTGTGCATTAGTTAGACGAGGTCGTCATCAACCCACACTATCCGGATCAGAAAGTAAAGATTGGGAAGCAACTCTCCCAACAAGAACGAGAAGAGCTCATCTCCCTACTCCAAAACAACTTGGATGTATTTGCCTAGAAAGTAGATGACATGGTGGGAGTAAAGGAAGCTGTCGCTCTCCACAAACTGGAAGTCGACAAGTTCTTCAAACCGGTCAACCAGACAAGACGAGTCTTCTCTACCGACAAGGAAAAAGCAATTGAGACCGAGGTCGACAAACTCCTCAAAGCCGGCATCATAAGAGAGGCAACATACCCGAGTGGCTTGCCAACGTCGTCATGGTAAAGAAGCACAATGGCAAATGGAGGATGTGCGTGGACTTTACGGACCTGAACAAGGCCTGTCCCAAAGATAGCTATCCCTTGCCCAGGATTGACAAGCTCGTAGACTCCATTGCCGGCCATCAAACCCTCAGTTTCTTGGACGCCTACTCTGGCTATCATCAAGTCAAAATGGCCGAGGACGACATTGAAAGGACGGCCTTTCAAGCTGCAGGCGGCTTATACTGCTACGTCATGATGCATTTCGGTCTAAAGAATGCAGGAGCCACGTATCAGAGGATGGTGAACAAGGTCTTCAAATCTCAGATAGGCCGGAACATGGAGGCCTACATTGATGACATGGTGATCAAGACCAAGATCGGCAGCCATATACCAGATCTGAAAGAGACCATTGACAACTTGAAAGCTAACGATATGAAGCTCAACCCTAGCAAGTGCATCTTCGGGGTTACCGCGGGCAAGTTTCTAGGTTTCATGGTCTCTCAGCGAGGCATCGAGGCTAATCCAGAAAAGATCCAAGCCTTGATTGACATGAGGGAGCCGACTTGTATCAAAGAGGTTCAAAGGTTGAACGGGAGAGTAGCAGCACTCGGTAGATTTATCGCCAAATCGGCAGAAAAATCCCTCCCCTTCTTCAAAGCCTTGAAGGGAACGAAGGATTTTGCTTTGTCGCCTGAGTGCTCGACCTCGTTCCAACAACTGAAAGACTACCTCGGCTCTCCACCTCTACTTAGCAGCCCGGTCATGGGAGAGACATTGTACGTCTTCTTAGCAGCCACTGACCGAGCCGTAGCAGCTGTACTCGTTAGAGAAGAGGGCGGCATCCAGAAGCCGGTCTACTATGTCAGCAAGGCACTGTCAGATACTGAGAGCAGATACTTCAACGCCGAAAAAATTGCTTATGCCTTGGTAATTGCGGCCAGAAAATTACGAGCCTAATTCTCAGCTCACCCAATCACGGTCTACACCAACGCTCCTCTTAGAAAAATACTTCACAAGATGGACAGCTCAGGACGCCTACTTAACTGGTCGATCGAACTGACCGAATTCGACATAACTTACAAGCCGAGGAAGACTCTTCTGGCCCAACCTCTTGCTGACTTCTTAGTCGAGACCGCCTTCACAAATGAACATACGCCGACCACCCGAAAAAGGAAGTTCCCTATGGACAGAGAGCCCTTGGAAGAGTTACCACCCAACTGTTGGGTCCTATACACCGATGGGTCAACTACCCAGGGTAGAAGCGGCGCCGGAGTCTACTTGACTAGCCCTGCCGGTGAGCATGTTGCACGTGATTTTATCAGGTTCAAGTTCCCTGCCTCAAATAATCAAGCTGAATATGAAGCCCTAATCCTGGGACTAGAAAGAGCCAAGTTCTTCGGTGCAATGAGATTGGTAGCATACAGCGACTCCCAACTGGTGGTGAATCAAGTTAAAGGGGAATACAACACCGAAAATTACATGCTGACCAAGTACAAAGATCTCGTCCTGAGCCTGACCAAGAACTTTGAGTTCTGGGATATACGGCAAGTTGGTAGAGAATACAACCTGGAAGCCGATCTGCTTTCAAAGATGGCAACAGCTGAAGACTTGGATCCCTTAATCATTTATGCCGACCACCCTGCTTATGAAAGACTGGAGATTTTACTCCTAGATGATGAGGAAAGGACATGGATCGACGACTACAAAGACTACCTGGAGAAGGGAAAGCTTCCTGAAGACGAGTTAGAGGCCAAATCGATAAAAAAGAAGACGGCAAGATACATAGTCTGGAACGGCATCCTGTACAGAAGGTCATTCTCCAGACCTCTCCTTAGATGTGTTGCGGAAAAAAGCACCGAGAAACTCCTCGCCGAGGTACATGGGGGAGTTTGTGGGGGACACCAGGGGGCCAGAACCCTTGCCGACAAGATCATCACACTTGGCTACTCTTGGCCAAATATAAGGGAGGATGCCCAAGCCTATGTAAAGAAATGTGACAAATGTCAACGCTACTCCAACTTACCCAAAGTACATGCCGTAGAACAAAGCTTGATCATACCGACATGGCCATTCGATATGTGGGGAGTCGACATCATTGGATCATTCCCATTAGCCAAAGGGAGCAATAAATATGTAATTGTGGCAGTCGATTACTTCACCAAGTGGGTAGAGGCGAAACCACTAGCAAAGATCACTGAAGAGAACGCCATCAACTTTATCCATGATTACATATGGTGTCGGTTTGGCGTGCCACATACTATAGTGACAGACAATGGCCTACAATTCTCTCATGCTTTCACCGAGGAGATGAATAGGTTGGGAGTCAAACACAAGAAGTCGTCAGTTAGCCATCCTCAAGGCAATGGACAAGCCGAAGCCGCTAACAAACTTGTCTTAAGAGCACTCACCAAGAACTTAGAAGGCAGTCAAGGAAAGTGGCTGGACGAACTCCCCCTAGCTTTATGGGCCGTCCGTACAACCACTCGGGGGCCAATTGGGGACACCCTTTGCTATGACTTACGGTTCAGAAGCAATGGCACCAGCCGAGATGGCCTTGCCGACTTTTAGAGTAACCAACTATGACGAGGTCGTTAATGAGTTCAACCGACTACTGGACCTAGACCTAGTCGACGAAAAAAGGCTAACTGCCCAACTCAGAATGATCAATTACAAGCAAAGAACCAAGGCCTATCACGACAGCAAAGTGAAAAAGAGAAGCTTTGAAGTCGGTGACTGGGTACTCAGAAAAATTGAGTCGACACACTTGAAGGCACAACAGAATAAGCTCTCTCCAAACTGGGAAGGCCCTTACATCATCACCCACATTATACGGGAAGGGACCTATATGCTCAAAACTCCGGAAGGAAAAGAGCTTAAACACCCATGGCATTCCGAGCACTTGAGAAAGTACTATCAGTAGCACCTCGGTTAGCTATTTATTCTTTTTATCAGATTTTCGGTCTTAGATTCTATAGTGGATATCTAGATGTTTCTTAGTTTGTTTTCATCAATAAAATTTCCTTTGTTTTATTTACATCAAGCTTTGATTATAGTACATAACACGGTTTTAGCGTTATTTACAACGCCGAGATCACCTAACGAAGTCGATGAGCACACTTAAAGCATGACTTCTAAAGCCTGGTTTCAATAACTAGCACCCTAACGAAGTTGACGAGCACACTTATGCATAACTTCTAAAAGCCTAGTCCTAACAACTAGCACATAAGACGACTTGAGCTGGTCCTAACGGTTAGACTCAAATCTGGATAGTAAACTCCCAACGATTTGAAGCTAATCTCGAATGCTAAGCTCTCGCGTATCAAAACCGAGCCCTATATATTCGACACGGCCATAACGGTAAACGACCACGGCCTACAAACGTAGCCTGAACTGGCTATCACATCTCGTCACCTCAGATCGTTGAGACATCTCAAACCGAGATAAAATAAAACGAATTGATAACGAGATAGTACTTAACTAAACAGGTTAAACAAAGGCTAACGCCTCAAACCGAGGTTCACAAGACAATGTTTACGCCCCCAGCTAACACTGGGTCCAGGCATACGAATACTTTGGACATACAAAAAGTGTTTAAAACTCCCCCGGATGACGCTGGGCGGAGTGAGACAAATACTAAAAACAACTGTTCCAAGCCAAACCGGCTTTACAACCTGACAAACATAAGGTCGTGTTAGATTAATCCACACCAGCACGGGCCTCATCCTAAGTTCGCTCCAGCAATTTCTCAAAGTTATCAGGCGCCAGCTCTGGAGGTTCCCATACGGGCCTGTTGGCCTTACGATCCATCGCCTTGATAACCCTGAGACTTCCTTCAGAGAATGGAATGAGAGAATGCGCGGCCCGAGCCTCAACACTGTAGGCGTCCTGATGATAAAGACGAGCACACTTCTCCAATGGTACATCAACTTCGCGATCGATGTAAAGGAGACGGGTTAAATTGGACCAGGCGTCATTGTATATCGTGCTAACTCTATCACTCAGGTCTGCCCTGAAAGGGGCCCACTCTTATAAGCCTCAACGGCCGCCTTCTCTTTGATCGCCACGCTCTCCTCCAGACGAGCATACTGGTCTTCCAACAAAGCAAGCTTCTCCTCAACGGTAGCCTTTTCTCCCGCCAACGTCTCGACACGCTTGCTCTCATCCTCGAGCTCGCTTTTTATGGCTAGCAGAGACTCCTTCAGCTTTGAGACTTCTTCCTGAGACCGGCGTTGCGACGCATCAAGATAAGATTTTTCTTTCTCTAAGCTAATTGCCTTGTCGGTGAGACCGTCAATGGAGCCTTTAAGCCTAGACACCTCGTCTTCTGTCTCCTTCAAGGACTCGTAGGCGTGCCGATACATGGTGTAATCGGTTTGGGCAAGGGATGCAAGCTACAAAAAAGAAAGAAGAAATAAATAACGACAAAGAGCAAAAAGAGAATAGGATAGATAGCCAGGAGCTTTACCTCGCTAAGGAGTAAGCCTTTGCGGTTCAACATTTGCTGGGACGTGGGCTTCTCGGCAACCAACTGTCCAATGGTATCCACATTCATGGCCCGCTTTATCACCGGACCGCCCTTCTTCAAAGCAAGGCCCGAACGAACCGACACGTCCAGACCCGACAAAATAGGGACACCACCAAACCTCTCTACCCAACTCTTCACCTCATCGTCAGGCAAGGCCGGGCTAAAAGCAGAATCATGAGCAGAGGGAGTTGCCTTTTTCGGAGCTCGAATCTCCCTAACCTCCTCCCTGGATCTTTTCTGACCGTGATGAGCACCCCCACTATCCGACTCAATCACAACGCGCGTATCCTGGCCTTGACTCTGGGACTGACTATCGTGAGCAGCCTCTTCGGTTTCGAGGGCCACCACGTCGGCCCCATCCCTAACTTCCCCGGCAGAGCGGTCTGACATGGGCACCGCGGAATCATCTTTGTTCTGAAGCAGCCTCTGCCTATCTTCCATGTCGCCATGGCGCTTTTCTAAGGCAGCAGCTTTAGACCGTTGCTTCTTCAACCTCGCTACTTGGACGGGGTCAAGTTCCTCCAGCTCGATCTCGGCAACTTACTCCATAGTCAAAACTGCACAAAAAACAAAGATTAGACTGAGACGAGGCATCAAAGATCAGGGGAAAAAGGCAAGGTTAGATAATTACATCATATAGTGTCTTCAGTTTTAAGGCAATTGTTGTTTTGCTCCTGGCAACGAACACATTCACGAAGGAAAACAAAATTGGGATGGACGATCCAATCCGGGAACCTATTCCCCCTCAGAACATTAACTTTGGGGACGAGCCCGTCAAGGGGACCCCTCATCAACCCGGCTTGAACATAATAGCGTGGATCTTTCTCCAGTTCATTCCAATCCAAAGTACCCAGATTGGAAAACTCCTCAAGTTTAGCGATCAACCTGTCGCTCCATTCAGGCTTGTGGACCTTTTGAGGACGGGATGGCGCGTATTCGGGGACGGCGAACTCCCAACCGAAACGGGACTCGACTTTAATTACATGGGAATTCCACCCCGACACCTTGCTGACTGTGCCAGAAATTGGGGTGATGATCTTGGGTTTGGAGGGATCGGACTTGATGGTCAGTGTTCTCGTATTCTTGTTGTAACTCACGTTAAAGAAGTGATCGAAAACAGACATACACGGTTCGAAATTAAGACTGCGACACAAGACAATGAAACTAACCAGGTACCTGACTGCATTAGCACCAATATGAGCCGGCATCAGTTCCCACGACTCCAGAAATTCGTTAATGAAGGGGTCAAGAGGAAGCCGTAATCCTAGTTGGAATTGTTTAAAGAAGAACGAGACGACAGCCTGGTCGTAGTAAAAGTTGTGGATCTTTTCATCTGTATCTAAAGGAATGGCCTTGCTATAGTACAAACGATATTCCTCTCGATCCACTCCATACCGAGAAAAGAGGGCCTCAAACATTTCTTCACCCGATTTGGGGTGCTTATCCACAACGGGACCTGACTTCCCCACTTTCCTACTAGTCGTCTTAACACTGGCACCTCGTCTTGGCCTAGAAACACCGGCATCAAAGCGGTCCACTATCCTATCAGAGGTGCTCTCCCCGGCCATACCTGTAGAAGAAGCAGAGGGGTTAGACTCATCGAGAAGCCTTGGTAAGGCCATATTCCCCCCCGAATCGACTACTGGGACCGAGGAGGTTGCACCCTCAAGACGAGATCGAATCAAGGATTTGTCTTTTACATAAAATAAATAAATATGGTCAAGGACTTTATCCTTATTATCAAGGACAACCATATCGGCATCGTCGTCATCCCTAACCCTCGGGGCATAAAGGCCAGATGGATACCTCAGATCTTCCCTAGGTGACCCCCTCGAATACAGGATATCCCCCACGGCTAATAACGACAGCATATTCCAATGCCCATTTGATTTAACATAAATCCTATTGTTTCTTTGATAGAAACCGTACAAGGGATTTTCACCCGAAATCGGAGGACCAGACATTAGAAAGAGGTGGAAAGTTCAAAAAATGCAACTAAATAGGAACAGTGGCGGGCGAAGCATTAAAACCCTCAAAGAAATGCTCGGAACCCCAACTGTGGAAAATCAACAAAAGGAAGGGTGAAGAATACCTTAAAAATGGAAAGGGATCAGAGGGAGCTAGTCGAAGGGACGCCTTAAGCACTTTAATCGAAGCAGATTGAGGGGAATCGCTCCAAAATCAGAGTTCTTGTTTGATTCGCCGGCGGCAGTCACACTACGCAGGTGAGGAATTTGAAAGTAAGAATATTTTCAAGGGTTTATTGTGGAGTATATATAGGCGGGTCGGATAGAAATGATTTGGGCCAACCCGGCTATAACCCGTAACCCATGGGTTGAACATACACCCATGAACTCATCATGACGGCAATTAATGGGCCACGTTTTCGAGGCAAATGTCCCATCACTGACACGCGCCATACGAAAGGAAGGGTAAACGTTTGAAATAACCGTCGTTTGAAAAACACAAACGAACGGCCAATGTTAGATCGACACGTGGCAAGCCGCGGCCTACAGCAGGAACGCCAGTCGGCTTCAAAAATCACAAACATTTCGGACGCCTGGATCGGCATTGAAGGGTTCGGTGCATCGGCGTAACTGACATCACAACTATGGACCGACATCCTTAATTGTATAATGAGACGAGACCGAGATGAGAAAAGGTCTGGATAGGTTAATATCAGACGGTGATTGAAGTCATGGTTGAACGACAGATGCAAATGCGTTCCATGCCGACATGTCAACTAAGATCAGATGATCTGCATTATTTTATAGCGACATCATGTAAAGTAGTGATAATGAAAAAATTCAAGGTTATGTGAAACGCAAGGAGTTCAAACTATGAAATCAAATCAAAATCGGAGCAAAGATGGCAACGGATAAAACCCCAGAATATGTATTTAGCAAAAAGACCCCCACAACAAGGTCGGGGGCCTGACCTATACATGAGAAAAATCTACTACTGAGTCATCCTAATTAAAGATTCAAGAAAAATCATAATCTTGATCTTGGTCTGCATCATCCTCCTCCCATTCAACGTCTCCATCATACCCATATTCATCAATAATGATGGGTTCAGGATCATCCTCACTATCATCTTCATCATCATCATCCTCGCCCTCATCCTCTGACTCTTCTGCACTAGAGTCGCCGGAGAATTCGTCAACAAGGTCTGGCTCCGAATATTCGCCATTGCTATCGGACGGTGATTCTTCTGCCGGAAAAGATGAACGTATCTTGGTTGGGAACATTGACTCATCGCTGCTCGAGGAATCATGATAAACTTGATTTTCTGATTCTGTACTCACTTCCTCCGGGAACGCATCATCGTATTTCCTCTTCGGAGTCATCTTTGAATTTTCGAGAAATTTAGAATGTTCTTGAAGAGTCTTTGAAGAATTCTTGAAAGTGAAAGTGATAAAGAACCAATATGTGGAGTGTCTATTTATATCTCCAGAATATAAAAGGGTGGAGTATTTATACCCCTCATAATGATGGCGCAATTAATGAAGTGTTCCTTTTCCAAGAAGAACAATGATTTCATTTGTAAGAAAATCAGCATGACGTTAGGAAATCTAAACCCTTGGGGATATTGGTTGTTGGCTGTCAAATCAGAGTAAATGAAGTGGCAGAGCAAGTACAAAAGCAGTTCCTACTCGGCATGCCGAGATAGAAACTCGGGGGCCACTGAACGACATAAACCGACTTGGTTAAACGGAGCCCAGATACTCCGGGCCCATATGCCTAACAGACCTGTACCGAGAGGCCCACTCACGGGAAGTCCATGTTTATAGGCCGACATCAGTAAGGCCGAGTAGGCAGTCCTTGCCTAGGCCGAGTTCGAGAAGCCCAATCCCTAGCCTGCCTCTATGACGAGCCGAGTTAGATGACGGGCCGACTTATATCAGAAACCTCCCATTATCGTTGGGAAACCACTTATAGAGTTATACTACAACTCTAAAATTAAGAGTCCTTATCCAAGCAAGGATAACTCTCCTATCAGATAACAGGGCTTAGTCCATCCTTATCAGGAGTCTATCTCCAAGGAATATGAGTCCTACATCACCATGGGCTTCCTGGCTTTCCTAACAAGTCAGAACTCGTACACCCACGCCTATATAAATAGGTCCTCTACACAGGAAACGGGTAACGAACTTTTGACTCTAGTCTGGTCAATTGATTTTCTCTATTTCTAATCACCCATATCCTTATTCTTACACCGGAGGGCCTTCGCCGGTGAAGCCCCGGTGTAGTTTACGTTTGTTTCGTGTGTGCAGATCCGGCCATCAAGAACTGTCGCTGGGATTATCCGAACCGCTAGACGAAGGCTGATCCAACCAGATTTTGGCGTCATCAGTACTCAAATATATAAATAAATTTACATCACTTACTTGAATCAAATAATATGTACTCAAATATATAAATAAATTTACATCTCTTACTTGAATCAAATGCAATATTTGTTAATTTGAACAATTTATTTCAATATGTTGTTGTTTTTAAGGTAAAATTTCAAACATATACCTACTCATGCAATTGTTGTTGCCACCCTTATTAGACAACATATCCCACATTCAACAGAAAACAAAACGTTGGACTAGTATATAGATTTGAGTGGCTTCCTCTTACTACCAATAGATTTTTTACACTAGAACCTCCAATACAGTCTATTACCAGACAAGTCCAGCTTATGCACACATTTTGGCTTCTCTCTACATTTTTCTCTCTTTACTTTTTACCAAACTCTAATTTTAAGATGGTATAAGAGTAGGTCGACCTCTAGACTCCGCCTAGCGACTATTTCTGTAAAGATCCGAGCCCGAAGACCCAACTCGCTACATAAGCACCACGTACTAGCCCACTAAGCATAAACATTGGGTCCAAGTGTTTTACTACAAACCCACCTAACAATCCATTGATGTTATTAGTGCCAAATTGGTAACGAGTGAAAGCGTATCTAATACAACCTAAACCCATGTCTTTCCGATGTGGGATTGGGAGATATCACAATCTCCATCGCTCAAACCCTTGCTGTCCCTGGAAAGGTCAATAAATACCCAAATTGTACCCGCGGCTAGATCGCATGCCTTAAGGCCAGGGTTTCGCTCTGATACCATTTGTAACGACCCAAAGGCGGAGACCCGACTCCCTACAAAAGCACCACGAAATGGCCCACTGAGCACAAACAACTAAGTCCACATAACTTACCACTTGCCCATCCATAAGTCCATAGATGCTATTGGTGCCCAGTAGGTAATGGGTGGAAACTTGTCTAACATAATCAAAACCTATATCTTTTCGATGGGGGATTGGGGGATATCACACTTACGCTACTTCTATCTGGTCCATCTATCAATTCTCTTCTACAAGGCCCACTATCCACTTGTGCCTTTGTTATAGCACAAGACAGAGGCTAAAACCAAGCTCGACAGCAGTATACGTTGGTCGCTACCAACCGTGCTTGAAGACAGACTCGACCGTGCAAGGCTGGGAGCACAAAGATGAGCATTCAAATATTTACGCACACCTGTCCAAGATTAAAAGCACGGTCGTGCAACACAAGATTTGCATTTTGGGAGCTACAATATATTTGTCACAGCTATGCGTAGGGTTATTATACGAACCGAGGTGGCCCGAGCTCGGCTCAGGCTCGGGCTCGGCTCGTGAAAGCTCGAGCTCGAGGTGTAGCTCGAATCGATTGTCAAGCTCGTTTTTGTTATCGAGCTGACCGTGTTCGGCTCGTTTAGCTTGTTAAAAGCTCGAGTTCGTCTTGATAAGTTCATTCAAATTGAATTTTTGTTTTCAAACGGCTCGATAAGCTCGAATTCGTCTCGATAAGCTCGTTATGACCATATTTTTTTTAAAAAAATGTCTAAGCTCGAGCTCGGCTCGTTAAAACTCGAGTTCGATATCGACTCGAGTTGTTCACGAGCTCGATTCGACTCGAGCTCGAACAAGCAAGTGGGCTCGAGCTCGATAAGTTTTAAACGAGCTCGAGCTTGACACCCCAAAGCTCGACTCGGCTCGGCTCATTTACAGCCCTAGCTATCCGTATTTGCAAGCACATCTGTGCTAACGGAGACTGGCATATTTTATTTTTGTTTTATTTTTGGGAACTTAGGGGATTTCGGTAATTCTTTTTGTGAACGGATTTTTGGGCTTTTATTGTTTTCTTAAGATTATAAATAACTATCTACGGTTAGGAAAACACATCTTCTACTATTATTATTAATCAACTTGCAACTTTGCAATTTTTTGCACCTTATTGTGTGGGTTTTGAGCCATTGTTGGCTTGTTTATGAGAAATTTTATGTGGTAGGATTTCATGTCGGTGTTCCGTCGCATCAGACTCTCTATGCTATTTACTCTCTCTGGTTTTTACCAGCTTTAGTTCTAAGATGGTATCAGAGTTGGTCAATCTCTAGACTCTGTTTGCCGCTCTTCCGCTACTTCTACATGAGCCTCTGTCAAATCTCTTGTACAAGGCCCTCTATCTTCCATGTACTATAAAGTCCATGTGCTCAGCCCTCAACCTTCGCTCCTAGTCACATGAGGGGTATGTTAGAAAGTGTATCCCACACCTAATAGAGAACTAAACATAGACCGGTATATAGACGTGAGGCTATTCCCTTCACCACCTATTGTTTTCACGTGAAATCTCCAATATAGTCCCTGGCCTAGTCCAACCCATGCTCACACTTGAACCTCTCTTCTTTCTAAGAATCCCACAACTACCACCCCCTACGCAATTACACAAATCACCGTAATGTGAACAAAGAGGCCAAAATTCATTTTTGTCCACTGTACTTTGAGGGCACTTTCACATTAACCATTGTACTTTTATCTTTACTTAAAACCATTATACTAATTTATCTCTCCTCCACAACCCCAAAAATTAACCGCGTTAGTTTTTAAAAGATGAAATCTTTTATATTTCACACTCACATCCCCCTAAATTTTTAAATGGAGGGACACATAACTACCACACTCTCAACTTCCATAACCACTATCATCACCCACCACCACCAACCACCTTCACCACTGCCACCACCATTGCGCTACCACCCCCACAACTACGTACCACCACACCATCGCCACCAAAACACCTTAACACTACCCTGCCACGACCACTATAACAACCACCACTAATTTTCTCTGTTACACACAACATACTTATTTTTTCTCGCACACATAAACAAGCACTAATTCATTTTACTTTCTCCAATACCGTTCTCCTTCTTCACTTTCCACTACCTTTTCTCTCACATAATCTCCGTCAATCCTCATTATTTCACCCATGTTTGGTTATATTTTGCAAAGAGGAAAAAAGTTGAAATTAGATTAGAGAACACGAATTGGAGTGTGTTTACGGTGGAAACAATTTTAATATTTGTGGTATTGGTGGGTGGTGATGGTTGAGGTGAGGTGGTAACACTACTTGAATAACTCAAAACAGCAACGAAATTTAGGAACGACCATTTCCGTTCCTAAATAGGGACAGCAAAATGTCAATTCGCAACGATTAAGTCGTTGCTAAATTTTAGGAAAATTAGCAACGACCAAAACATAATTTAGCAAATACTTGTTCGTCCCTATTTTTTAAGAAAAATGACAACGACTTGATCGTTGCTAAAATTTGATTTGGGGACGGATTTGAAATTAGCAACGACTTGGTCGTCCCTAAATTTGAGTGGGAATTCAAAATTCAAAGTTTTCCTTGGCATTAATTATTTAGTAATGAATTGTTAATTAATAATAAAAAATGTATATTATTAATAGATGATTAATAATTAAAAATAAATGTAAATAATTGTTTACCATAATATTTAATTATAAGAAAATAATTAATTTATTTTCCCAATTTAAGTATTTTCTCAAAAAATAATATACTTATAAATCCTTCGATAAAGGAAAAATATTTTATATATCACTATAAAACATTTTATGTTTACTGAAACAATCGTAACAAATAAACTCTTGTATCACTTTATTGTTTCTATGTTTATTAAAACAAATATATATATACACACGCTCATATATATATATATATATATATATATATATATATATATATATATATATATATATATATATATATACAGGTATGTGCTCAAATGAGAACCACAAGTGTGTGAGAACCATGAGAACCAACAGCAGCCGTTGGATTAGAAAAAAAGGGACGGCGCAGATCGGCTTGGGAGGGGACAAGATGCGCAGATCGGCTTGGGAGGGCAAAACAAGTATTGTATCGTTATGTTCTTCTGCGATGAAGCGGTTGCATTTCTGTAATAAGTCATATTTTATTAGATACACTTAGTTTTTGCCTAAATGTATCCAAGTAAACATTGGATACATTTAGTTTTGACCTAATGTATCCAAATGAATTATCCAAGTGAACATTGGATACATTAGGTTTTGCCTAAATGTATCCAAGTAAACATTGGATACATTTAGTTTTGACCTAATGTATCCAAGTAATGTATTCAATGAATTATCCAAGTGAACATTGGATACATTAGTTTTTGCCTAAATGTATCCAAGTAAACATTGGATACATTTAGTTTTGACCTAATGTATCCAATGAATTATACAAGTGAACATTGGATACATTAGTTTTTGCCTAAATGTATCCAAGTAAACATTGGATATATTTAGTTTTGACCTAATGTATCCAATGAATTATCCCAGTTCACTTCGGCGCGCGTTATGTTTTTAAAGCGATATGACCATTATGCCCTTGCGTCTCCTTTATTTTCAAAATTGCCACCGTGCCTTTTTCTTTCCTTCTCTAATCTGGACAGTCCATTTAATCCTAATCCTAAGGCTAGTAATGGTTCTCATGGTTCTCATGTAATTTGGTTCTCACAGGAGCAGGACCCTATATATATATATATATATATATAGATATTTTCTACAAAAATATATGAAAATTTATATTTGTACATATGAGACTTTGTAATTTATTAGATAATAATGGCTTACCATCACTGCTACTCACTATTACCTTCAACACCACCTTGTCAATGACTTGGTCGTTGCTAATTTTCTAGAAAAAGGAAAATAACTTGGTCGTTGCTAGAATTTATGGGAGCGGTGTTGATGGTTGTATGGAGGTGGTGGTTAATAGTGAGGGTTGTGGTGGTGCAGTGAAATGGTGATGGAGTGGTGTTGGTGGTAGTGGTAGTGATGGTAGTTGAGTGATGATAGTGGTGTTGCGATTAATTAATGATGAATTGGTGTTGTAGTTGTAGTAGTTGTGGCATAAGTGGTGGCGATGATGGTAATGGTGTTGTTGTCGTTGTTGGTGGTTCTTGTGTTGATAGTGGTGTTGGAATGGTAGTGAGATGGTGGTGGTTAGTAGTGGGTCTTGTAGCAGATGTGGAGGTGGTACCTGTTAGTGGTGGTTGTAAGTGGCAGTGGTGGTGATTGAGTAGTGGTAATGGTAATGGGATTGCAGTGAAGTAGTGATGAAGTGGTATTGGTGGAAGTTCTAGTGGTGTGGTATAAGTGGCGGCGAAGGTAATAATGGTGGTGTTGTCGTTGTTGGCCTGGTGGACGTTGTGTTAGTAATGCTAGTGGTACTGTTGTGAGTTGACAGTAGCGGTGACTAGTGACTATTATATTAATAACTATCCAATTATTACTTTTATTCATAATTATTATTAATTATCAGTGGGTATTATCATTTTTTTGTTATCAAATTTCCAACCATTTGAATTTTGTTGTTAATTATTTAATCATTATTTTTATTATTAATCATCATTATATATTTTATTATTAAATATAAATGATCCATTATTTTCATTATTATTACTAACTATTTATTTATTTTTGAAGCATGACTATTATTATTATTATTATTATTATTATTATTATTATTATATTATATGACTAATAATATGTTTTTTTAGCAAGACTAATAATTATGTTGATAATAATGCTTTGTTTCTCAAAAGGAAAAGATATACACTATGACGTGTCAAATGGTCATTGGTTTAAAAGTTTCACATGGATCATAAAAAACACATCTACATAATCTTGGCCTTCTATTTCATAAAATATCAATGGCTCATAATTTTTTAACCCACAAACTTATTACCCACCACAACCACAAAAGACTTTCACTCTCTTCAAACTTCAATCTAGACACATTTCAAAACCTACTCTCTCTCTCTCCCCTTCACCCTCTCTTCATCAATTCAGTAGCTCCCCGTCTCCTCCACCACACACTTCTCCTTCCTCCGCCCTCACCCCAATCCTCATTCCCTCCGCCTCCACCTACGCATCCGCCTCAGTCCACTTCTCTCCCCCATTCATCCATTCTGCCACCACCTACTTCTTGTTCCCTTCTCCCTCCTTACCACCGCCACCAACAAAAGAGCCACCAGCAGCACCGCTACTATGACCGCTATAATCCGTCTCCACAGCCACCTAAACCAGCGTCGCCGTCGAGTTCGTGTCTACTCTTCGTCTCCAAATCTAGTAATTAGACCTGTCTCGTTTTCACCCGCTCCATCTGTCTTTCAGTTTCTATCTTTCTCTATCTCACTTTTTGTGTTTGCGTATGCACGGCAGGAGGTCTCAATCGTTGTTGCGATGTCATTTTAGGCCGCTACCTTATTTCGATGTTACTCTTGTATTTTCGGTTTTGTTTTGTTTGCTATGGTGGACGATTTTGGTGAACGATGGTGAATGGTGGTGGTGGTTTACAGTTTTGGTGGACGACGGTGGTGATGGTTGACTGTGGAATGGTGGTGGTGGCGGTTGACTGTGGAACGGTGGTGGTTGACTGTGGAACGATGGTGAATGGTGGTTAAAATTTATGGTGAAAATAAAAGACTATTTTTTTATTAATGATTTTATTATTTAAGAAAGTAATCATCCAAATATTAGTTACACTTATATCTCATTATCAATTAAAATAGTATTCAAACAAAAAATATCAAACTGGTTTTTTTTTAATTAGTAATATTTTGTGATTTTAGCAACAGACATTTTTTTTTTCAAATTAAGGACGACCAAGTCGTTGTCATTTTTGGTAAGAGAAAATGACTAAAATTGGCAACGACCAAATTAGGGACGAAATTAAGTAAATGGGGATGACTTAGTCGTTCCCAAATGGTAACGACCATGTTTGGTCCCGTTTAAAGACAAAAATAAAGGGACGGCCAAATTCGTTGCCAATTTTGAATTTAGGGACGGATTTGGCTGATAGTGGACGGATTTTTTCGTTCTTAATTTTATTTTTCTAGTAGTGTAATGGCTATGATAGAGGCGCGGTAGTAGTGGTGGTGGTGATGCCAGTTGTGTTGGTGGTGGTGGTGGTCATAATGGAGGTTATGGAAGTTAATTAGTAGAGATGATGATGTGGCCCTTCATTTAAAACTTAAAGGGGTATAAGTGTTGGAATTTTGGTTTTGGAAAAGTGAGGTTCGACCGACTTTTGACCAAGAATTCCATTGAGTTTCATTTAAAAAAAATAAAATTAATTGCATATTTGTAATCTACGTTTGGGGTAGATTAATTTGGTATATTTACTTTCTCAAAACCAATTCTGGGTGAATTAGAAATTAATGTCCAAAGTATGCAAGTTGAAGTGAGTATATGAAGAGTTTATGGGATATGAATTAGTTATCCCACATTTCTTTATGAATAAGTAATGAAAGTATTTAAGTGGATCCATCAAAGGAGGAGTCATTAAATGGTTCCCTCATTGGGCTAACCAAGTGGACCATTGGGCCAACCATGTAACTAGTGGCCCGAGTGTGCTAATTTTGGACTAGCTCCAACTTGGCACTTAACCCGCAAAAAGCGCGAAAGGCGGAATGGGTGGTTTAGGGTGCACTTTGCACGTACGCATCGATCGCTGGGAGCTGTGGAGCCTTAAAATTTTGACAAAATTCAGCTCGATGACAGGTCCAGCCCGTGGTTCATTCGTGTGGGTTGGGGCGGTTCGGTCCAGCCCAGTGGTTCTTGCTTTGGGCCTAAGGCCCACTTGGGCAGATTGGGCTCAAAATGGATCCCGAAGGATTGGTGGCGGATAAGGTTTGGGATAAGGGTCATGATGGTTAGGAAGGGATCCAACTGTTGGAGCGGGCAGGACCTGCGTATCCTGTATAGGCGGGTCCATAGGCGGGTCCAGGCTCCTGGGTTGATCCATCCGGTCCAAGCAATCTGCACCATTCACCAAGATCAGATCCAACGGCTTAGATCCAATGTATGCTAATTGTGATTATTCACAATAGCCACCACAACTCTTTAATATCTATAAAGGCCCCACCAGTTTAACATTCCTCACTCCATCACTCAATTCATACACAATTCACTCTCTCTTCACATCTGAGTTAGAGAAGCACGTATTTAACTGAGTTAACAAACTCGGTTAAAAGATTAACGAGCATAAATGTCGTTTTCCAAGGAAGGACAACTGGAAAATCGTTGGAAATTAACGAGAAGTGCAACAATAATCATGCAAGTGATTCATAGGATAGAATTATAATTGAAACGTATATTTTCAATTATAATAATTATTACTCCCACCGTCCCATTACAATGGGCACAAAATGACTCTTGCACAAGAATTAAGAAAAGTATAAATGTTGTGAGTATGAAAAGTGAGTGGGAGAGAGAAAATGTAAATGTTGTGAGTGTAAAAGTAAAGTAGGAGAGAGAATGAGTGGGATAAATAGTAAAGATTCTTTCCATTTTTAGTAATATGCCCATTGTAATGGGACGCCCAAAATGGAAGTTTGTGCCCATTGTAATGGGACGGAGGGAGTATTTGCAAGACCCACATAAAGGAAATTATAAATATGAATTCCAATATTCATAAAATATTTTATAAAATGTGGGGGTATACCCCAATTGTGGGGGAATCCGGCTCAAGTTAAAATACTAAGCCACAATAAGAATTGTGATGAGTGAGTTTTTACTCATTTTATTAGATACTTTAGGCTTAATTATTGCTTAGTTTTCAAGCTTTTGTTACTTGATTTGTTTCTTTTTGTGTTTTTGTTATCTAAGGTGATTATGTGCTCAATGTACAAGAAAGATGGTGAAAAGTAGCTTAAATGGAGGAACTTTGAGAAGGCGAGGGACTTTTGTGCAAAGACTTCAGAGTTCAGGGACCAATCTGCAAGTTCTGAGACTTGAAGACCAAACTGTAGCTGTCTGAAAGTTCAGGGACTGTTTTGGAATTTCTGAAATCTTGAGGACCAAACTGGAAATTATTAATTTATGAGGGACCTTTGAGGAATTTGGGAAATCAGCCCCAAAGCACAACCACAAGTCAAGTTGGAGAAAGAATTTAGTTTGCTAATTCCTTATGATATCTTTTAATTATGTTATTTAGTTTAGGAATTCTTTATTATTTCTCTTTTTCTTTTACAATTCTTTTTCTTTTTTAGTTTAGGTTCTAGATTTAGTTTAGATTATAAATAGTATATTAGTTTTGTTGTATTTTTTTTATCAACAATGTAGCTAGTAAATATTTGTAAGGATTTGCAAGGTTGGAGAGAATTGTTCTTTGTCTATGAAGAACAATTTCACCAACTACGATTTGGAGGTAACTTTTATCTTTTATTAAATTGAGGCATTTTTCTTTTAATCTTGTTATTCCTATTCATAATTTTACTTGTGATTATTTTAGATTCTTTGCTAGGGTTTATAGACTTAATCAATCTATTTATTTGTGTGATTGGATCTCTGCTATAATTTTCTATTTACCGTTTTAGTGTTGAAATTCACTGTATCATCTTTGTAGTTTATGCATGTGCCATGGTAAATCGTCAAGTGAGTAAAATTAGACGATTATCTATATGAAATAGTTATAGAATGTGTTCTTGATCTTAGTTTCTTAAATCGTTCATCAATTAATTTTTAGATCTAAAATGTGCCTTTTAGATTTATTTATTGATTAGGGTTTCTAGAGAGTGTGCTACTGCTTTTAACTAATCTGAAAGAAGAAACAGATATTGAAATAAATCTCGTGATCAAGTGAATAGGATAAAGGAGAAAAGATATACCGATGATATTTGAATAAAAGATGGGGATAATATCAAATTTAAACTACCTTTTAATTACGCGATTCCTATCATTTATATGCTTGCTCATGTTGATTACATACCTTTTTTTATTATCTTTTATTTTATTGCTTTAAAATAATTAAAAAAGTTAGAATTAATCCAACTCCCTGTGGATCGACCCTTGTATTTGCATATTGCTATGACGATAGATCGTGCACTTGCGAGGTATTATAAGTCTATCAAATTGATATATTCTTTAAAGAATATAATCATTTGAAATAAAAGGAAATATAGAATTTCAAATTGTTCATCTTGTATAGAAGAACAAAAGACGCAATTAGATGACAAAGTTGTAAACTTATTGCTCATAATTTTCTTTGCTAGAAAATAAACGGAAACTGTTAAAAGGTGATTAACAGTAAATAGAATTAACACTTGCGAGTTGATAAATCTCTCTCCATAATGCGAACCGTTGGGTTACATAAAAATCGTCTAAAGGAAGTATTTAATGTGATGAATTTTTTGAAAGAAAAATTCAAGAAAGGTAAACCTTCAAGAGCTATAATCTGAAGGGTCGGAATTTCAAAAGATAAACTTTGAGGAGAGACAATCATGAGATATAAACTCTTACTAAACCTTAAAGGGAAATACTCTTAAAAGGTTATAGAAAATGATTCTTGAAAGAACAATATCAAGAAATAGAATCTTGAAAGGTAGATTCTTGAAGTAAAACTCTCGAAAATGTAGATTCTTAAGACAACAAATGTGTTCTATTTATTGAACAGGGTGGTAGACTCTCAAAAGATAACTATGAAGAGATAGACCCTCGAATCTAGAAAGTAGATTCGTAAGAGGTAGAATCTGGAGAGGTAGAATATTGAGAGGTGGAGTCTGTAAAGGTAGACTTTTGAAAGGTAAGACTCTAGAGAGGTGGACTCGGAATGTATAGGCCACTTAGAGATGCTGACCACTCAGAAAGTCTGACCATTAAGAGATGTTGGCCACTCGAAAAGACTGACCGCCTAGAGAATTTGATCATTCGAAGAGACTGACCAATTTAAAGAATCTAAAAGTCAGATGGGAATTGATTTAATCATTTGAAAAGTATAGTCAAAGTACGTGGAGTACTAAAAGATATACTTGTGATTACGGATTACTATATGTGAGATATCCAATAGTATGATTGGTTATCCGGCACAAGTGAACTCTGAATCGACAAGTGAAAATATGTTCATAATAGGTGGAGGAGAAGTGTCATTGAAATCTTCCAAGACAACTGGATAACTTGATTCAGTAAGAAGACTTTGAAAGATTTTCCTTGTTGGAATAAGTTTATGCTTATATGCATTGTGATGACAATACGAAATATGAAAAGGCATAAAGTATGATAAGTCTAGACATAATGGTCATAGATCAATACCATAAAGACAATTGATCTCATATCACGATCGGTTATGCGAAGTGATGGATCGGTTTATACATGTATTATCTCTATATTTTCATACTACTAATTGACTTTTTGATGTAATCTAGAATAGTTTTGATGTAATTTTGGTCTATTTGTGTTTGAGGAACTTTGTGAGATAATGTGTGTTTTGAGACACTTTTTAGTGTAATGTTGATGTATTGCAAAGTCTTAGAGATTTAAAGTGTTGAAAACCAAGAATTGCTCGAGTCAAAGTCAAAGTCAAAGGTCAACAGTGGTCAACCTAGTCAAGGAAGTGAAGAAAAGAAAAAAAAATGAAGAAATAAAGCTCCAGGCACTTGGGCGGTCGCCCATTTCATATATGGGCGGTCGCCCACTCTTGTTTAAAGGAGGATCAACCAACTGATGCTTTGGGGGGTCGCCCACACCAGTTCTGGGCAGTCGCCCACTCCTCCATACTGATTTTCGGGATTCCTCTCCAAAGCGGGTTTTTACCCTATTTTCTTTATTTTGGCCCTAGTTTCTCTCTAGTATATATATTAGACTACAGACTTTAGTTTTTTTTATGCTTTATTTCTAGGTTTTGAAGATTGTAACAAGATTGAAGGTTTTATTTACTCAAGCGTAATATCCAGGTTTATGAATTTTAATTCTTTTCTTGTGATAATCATTATGAGTATGAGTAGCTAATTCTCTTGTGATTTGCGGATTGGTCGTAACAGTACATGATCTTTATGCTATAGTTCTTAATTCATAATTCAATATTATTCTAGAGTGGTAAAATATTCGTAATTCTTTCTAGGGTTTCAGATTTATGTTAAGATACTTTTGGCCCTAGAATTTGTGGGTATTTATTGCTACAGTAACTCGGGCATTAATACATTGACTATTGTTTTACCTCTTAGATCCAATTGAGGACGTAAATGAAATCAAACGGATCTAGGTTCATATATTCATTTGATCTTCATGAATTCTTTGATTATTATATATACGTAACTGGAAGTGTAATAAAAGAAGAATATTTGAGTTGCAAATCGCACACCAAACCGTCCCAACTCTTGATTTTGTGAATGAACCCTAGAATGATATTGATGTCTTTATTAGTAAAAATAGCATAAAGTGAATGTATTGTGAAACCCAATCCGTGAATCTCGTTGTCAAATATTGAATTCAATCTTTGCGTTATTTTGCCTATTAATTTAGTTTTCATTGCTTAGTAGTTAAATTTAGTTTAAATAATCAAATCAAAACCACCCTTGGTTACTTCTACATTAATTAAATCAACTTGTTTATCCACAAGTCTCTGTGGTTCGACCTTTATTTTTGTATACTGCTACTTTGGCACTTGTACACTTGCAAGGTTTTTATTACAGTGGGATTTTTCTCATCAAGTTTTTGGCGCCGTTGCCGGGGACTTGTTGTGATTTACAAGTTTCATTTAATCGGTGTATGTTTTGTAGACGTTCATTGGATCCCCAGTTGGTCCCTTTGAACGATAATATTGATAGACTTGATAGGGGCATTCCCTCTATTAGTGAGTCTGAATCTGAAGCTTTTGTCACCGAGACAGAGGTAGTTTTAAGTGAATTGGAAACTTCTTCCACCGAGGGAGAAGAAATTGAAGTAGTGATAGCTATCCCTTTAATGAAAGAATATGCTAGGCCCAAGGTTGACACATCGGTGTCGTACATTGTCTTGACTGATGCAGCTAAAACATATGAGGCAAAGGGCCATTATTTTAGTCAGTTGCCTAAGTTCCAGGGTCTTCCCGGTGAGGATTCTTTGAACTTTTTGAGAGAATATATGATGATTGTGTCGGGATTCCCAGTCAAGGAGGGAGTTACTGATGAACAATTAAGGCTTAAATACTTCCCTTTTGCTTTTCAAAGGGCAGCTAAAACTTGGCTACTGTTACTTCCTTCTAGAAGTATTACTACTTGGGATGAGTTGCACGATATTTTTCTTAAGAAATTACCACTTTGCCACCTTTAGACAGAAAATTATAGGATTTACTTAAGATCAAGGTGAGCCATTCCATGAGGCATGGGATAGATTTAAAATGTTACAAGTGCAATGCCCCCATCATGCTTTTCCTGAGGCACTTTTACATCAAACATTTTATGGGGGGTTGACTGCAGCTGACAAAGCTATGGTCGACAATGCAGCAGGTGGCTTTTTGGGAGCCAAAACTGTTGCTCAAACTCAAGATTTATTTGAGATGTTAGGAGCCAATTCTCAATAAAAAATCTCTAGAGGGAAACCTAGGGGAGTGCATGAATTAAGTGGTGTAGATGAGTTTGCTAGGCAGGTAGCCTTGATGAACCAAAATTTGGCGAAATTTAACATTAATATGAGTTCATCAAGTGCTAATGTGGTATCTGATTTCTGTGCTAACTATGGTTCTAATGCTCATTCTACTAATGGTTGCCAAAGTGTTGTACAGTGTGATTCTGAACAGGTTAATGCAATGCAAAGTTATCCTCCACGACAGAATCAAGGTGGTATGTATTCCAACACTTATAATCCAGATTGGAGAAATCACCCGAATTTTTCGTGGAGGGGTAACCAAGGGAATCAGTTTCAACAAAAACCTCTTTATCCTCCTCCCCCACAAGGGAATCCAGAACAGCAACCTAAGCAATCTTTGGAGGAGATGATGAGGTCTATTATGCAAGAGCAACAGTAAATGAAGATGATGATGAAGCAGCAGGAAGCTGTCAACAAAAAGATGGAGACCCAAATTGGTCAACTAGCTGAAGGGCAGCAAGGGCATAAACCGGGAACCTTCCCAAGTCAAGGGGAGCAAGCCATGGCTGTTACCGTTCTACATAATGACAATCAAGTAAATAATGAGGTACTCCCTGTTTCTACGTCGCCTCCTGCTGTTGAGAGTCTTGATAGTAACATTGTTGATAAAGGTACAGATGGAATGGGAAAAACCTCCAATACTGAGTCTTCCACTCCCAAGCCATATTTACCTCCTATGCCGTTTCCTGGACGTTTTATGAGGCACAAGTTGGAAAAACAAATGTCAGATCTGTATGAGATGTTTTTGAAAGTTAACATTAATCTCCCACTTCTGAATGTGATAAAAAATATCCCAGCTTATGCTAAGTTTTTCAAAGAACTTAACTCCAGGAAACTTAAGTATGGGAAAGATGAGAAATTGATCATGGGAGAGAGTGCTAGTGCTGTGGTTAGACAAGACCTCCCACCTAAACAAAAGGACCCCTGAAGTTTCACAATTTCCATTACTTTGGGGGATTCTACCAAGGTGAAGGAGATGTTAGATCTTGGTGCTAGCATCAATTTATTGCCATATCACATGTATCTTGAGTTAGGCCTGCCGGAGCTAAAACCCACTACAGTGACCCTTCAACTTGCTGATCGTTCCACTAGACGACCATTGGGTATTGTGGAAGATGTTTTAGTTCAAGTAGGTAAGTTGATTATCCCTGTAGATTTCATTGTTTTTGAAACTGTTAATAATGTTGGCAATTACCGTGAATCTCCCATATTTCTTGGGCAAGCATTCATGGCGACCACCAACACCATAATTAATATGGGGAATGGGACATTGTCAATGTGTGTGGCTAACGAACATATAGAGATCCCTATGCATGACATTATGAAACATCCTTTGACTGATGAGGACTCATGTAATTTTATGGATGAGGTAGGTGAGTACATACATGAGCACGTAGGGCATGAGAGTGATAGTGGGAAAGTGGAGAGTGTGTTGAATGGCGGTGAGAAAACTAGGGATAATGCGGATGTTCATGTCATGGCCATATCCCATAAGGCCGACGAACACCATTCTAGTGATGGCCCGTTTCACCCCCTAGGCCACTTCAATAAGAAGTCGGCGCCTCATATAAAATCTTGTACCATTCCTGCTTCTTCGTGTTCTACAGGTACTAGTAAAGAGGAAAAGAGCCCAAAAGTGAAAAAGAAAAAGCACAAGGGAACTCCAAAGATCCTATGGGTTCTCCCAGAATTAATTAAAAAGGGATTTTATGTGTGGGCAATTATGGGCATTAATGAAAAAGAACAATTAATATGGGCAAAAGGTAGAAAAGCAAAAGCCAGAGTCAATGTGGCCAATCTTCACCCCAAATAAAAATGGGGCCACTGTCGGGCTAACGACGTTAAACAAATGCGCTAATTGGGAGGCAACCTAATGAGGTATGTTTTAATTATTGCTTTTTATTGTTTTGTGTGTCATCCTTCATGGATCTCTCCGAGTTTGTGGGTTTATAGGGGAGTGTAAATAGTATCACCCTCCAAAAAGATTTTATTTTTTTGAGTCATTTTTATTTATCATAAGGATATTACGCTTGTGATGTTTGATCGTGGTTATGTGCAGCGTTTTGGACCCAACTAATGGAGTTTTTTTTTAGGCGGCTAGTTAAAAAAAAAAAAAAAAAAAGGCGGACTGGAGACTGACCTTCTGGGCGGTCGCGCACTCCCTTCTTAGGCGGCCGCCCACTCGAGCGAAAATTTCTTCCTCTCATCATCAAAATCTCCCCAAATACACCCCAAGTTGTAAGTTGGGTGAAAGTTGAAATTCGAAGAGCAAAGCTGAAATCGGATTATTTTTTTTGCGGGGGTTTTGCACGAGTGATTTGGGATTTCATCAAAGTTGTTCAAGAGCTAACTTCTCCTGTCATCTTTCTCAATTCTGGTGAGATTTTCCGGAAGTTCCAGTGGTCTGTGGGACCATTTCATTCGTCCGCCTCAGTAGTGGTTGGAGGTACCCCTACCCTAGTTGTTTTTAGTGTTTCTGCATTAGGGGCAATGCATGTTTTAAGTGTGGGGGTATGGGGTATTCGTTTTTGGGTGTTGTCATATCATCATTAGAATGTTCTTAGTTTTTTTTCATTTTTATTATTATTGAAAAAAAAAAGTGAAAAAAAAAAAAAGAAAAGAAAAGAGAGGCTAGGTGAAAACCTGAAAGGGCGCCTAGGCAAAAGGTGAGGAAATTAGTGGTTTATATGTTTTCACCGGCATGGCGTCCTAAGGGAGGTTCGGAGATCCGGGTAGGATTAATGTGGAGAAGGAGGCTTGGTTAGAGAAGTTAGGATAGAAAAGCCTCATATTTTTTTTTGGGGGAGTTATAAGGGGGCGTTAGAGCTTATTATGAGGTAAATCATTATTAGGAATTTCACCCTAGATTTGATTTCTGTTTGAGGGATGTTGTAGTGAAAGATAAGCGTGGGGAAAACCTAGGAAATTTTAGCTCCGCCTAGCTTTTATGAGTGGGCCCTAATCGGATATGTTTATTTGTGTTCCTATCATTGGTGTGATATCGATTGGAGCCATTGTCTTGTGTTTGTCTTGGGTGTTATAAGGAGCGGAGTCCTTTACACTCCGAGTGGTTTTGTTCTTGACTTTCTTGGATGGGAGATGTAGAGGAGATTAGGTGTCATTTTCCTCCATGCTACACTTAATAGACCGGTGCTTAGATGTGGGGTTAGGAATATTACTCTGGGACGAGTAATGGTCTAAGCGTGGGGGAATTTGATGGATCGGTTTATACATGTATTATCTCTACATTTTTGTACTACTTATTGACTTTTTGATGTAATCTAGAATAGTTTTGATGTAATTTTGGTCTATTTGTGTTTGAGGAACTTTGTGAGATTATGTGTGTTTTGAGACACTTTTTAGTGTAATGTTGATGTATTGCAAATTCTTAGAGATTTAAAGTGTTGAAAACCAAGAATTGCTCGAGTCAAAGTCAAAGTCAAAGGTCAACAGTGGTCAACCTAGTCAAGGAAGTGAAGAAAAGAAAAAAAAAAGAAGAAATACAGCTCCAGGCACTTGGGCGGTCGTCCACTTCATATATGGGCGGTCGCCCACTCTTGTTTAAAGGCGGATCAACCAACTGATGCTTTGGGGGGTCGCCCACACCAGTTCTGGGCAGTCGCCCACTCCTCCGTACTGATTTTCGGGATTCCTCTCCAAAGCGGGTTTTTACCCTATTTTCCTTATTTTGGCCCTAGTTTCTCTCTAGTATATATATTAGACTACAGACTTTAGTTTTTTTTTATGCTTTATTTCTAGGTTTTGAAGATTGTAACAAGATTGAAGGTTTTATTTACTCAAGCGTAATATCCAGGTTTATGAATTTTAATTCTTTTCTTGTGATAATCATTATGAGTATGAGTAGCTAATTCTCTTGTGATTTGCGGATTGGTAGTAACAATACATGATCTTTATGCTATAGTTCTTAATTCATAATTCAATATTATTCTAGAGTGGTAAAATATTCGTAATTTTTTCTAGGGTTTCAGATTTATGTTAAGATACTTTTGGCCCTAGAATTTGTGGGTATTTAATGCTAAAGTAACTCGGGTATTAAAACATTGACCATTGTTTTACCTCTTAGATCCAATTGAGGACGTAACTGAAAACAAACGGATCGAGGTTCATATATTATTTTGATCTTCATGAATTCTTTGATTATTATATATACGTAACTGGAAGTGTAATAAAAGAAAAAAATTTGAGTTGCAAATCGCACACCAAACCGTCCCAACTCTTGATTTTGTGAATGAACCCTAGAATGATATTAATGTCTCTGTTAGCAAAAATAGCATAAAGTGAATGTATTGTGAAACCCAATCCGTGAATCTCGTTGTCAAATATTGAATTCAATCTTTGCGTTATTTTGCCTATTAATTTAGTTTTCATTGCTTAGTAGTTAAATTTAGTTTAAATAATCAAATCAAAAACCCCCTTGGTTACTTCTACATTAATTAAATCAATTTGTTTATCCACAAGTCTCTGTGGTTCGACCCTTACCTTTGTATACTGCTTCTTTGACACTTGTACACTTGCAAGGTTTTTATTACAGTGTGATTTTTCTCATCACGAAGTCAAAACCAGATCCGTATACCAAAGGGTATGAATATGAGATCAAATTTTTTGGTAAGGGGAATGAGGTTAAAACCCACATAACAAAAGAAATCTAAAGCGGTAACTCAACCATGATGAGTGGAGATCACACAAACTTGCTTCAATGAGATAACTAAGTTATGGATATTATAGTAGTGCATTTAGAACTCATTATAACCTATTCTCAGAAGCCATCTAAGTGCTAAACCTGCTGACGTGTGGTGAGGGTAAGCTTAAAGCTTTTAATGATTCCTATACCTTAAAAGGTGGAGTATGGCATGATACTTTTTATAGGAGATCACCTATATAAGTGAGAAGCAATAAGGCCGCTTCAAATTGAACACTTATGAAATCAAGCATGATCCAAGGCCGAAATGGACAAAACATGAGAAAAAAATGTGTTAGAGCTATTATATCCGATAGTATTTTACTAAGGAAGGTTTAAAGCCACAAGCTACCTATCCTGATGCAATAATGGTTCGCCGAAACTTCTAGACGAGTCTGCATTCATGCATGCATTAATTTGTCATTCATGTGGGGGATTGTTAGAATTTAGGTTTTGGAAAAGTGAGGTTTGACCGACTTTTGATCAAGAATTCAATTGAGTTTTATTTTAAGAAATTGAAATTAATTGCATATTTGTAATCTACGTTTGGGGTAGATTAATTTGGTTACTTTCTAAAAACCAATTCCGGGTGAATGAGAAATTAATGTCCAATGTATGCAAGTTGAAGTGGGTATATGAAGAGTTTATGTGATATGAATTAGTTATCCCACATTGCTTTATGAATAAAAGTAATGAGAGTATTTAAATGAATCCATCTAAGAAAGAGTCATCAAATGGTTCCCTCCTTGGGCCAGCTAAGTGGACCATTGTTCCAACCATGCAACTACTGGCCCAAGTGTGCTAATTTTGGAGTTGGTACTTGACCAGCGAAGCGCACGAATGGCGGAATGGGTGGTTTAGGGCGTACTTTGCACGTACGCATCGGTCGTTGGTAGCTTTGGAGCCTTAAACTTTTGATGAAATTCAGTTTGATGGTGGGTCCTGCCCGTGGTTCATGCGTGTGGGTTAGGGCGGTTCGGTCCAGTCCATTAGTGCTTGGTTTAGCCCTAAAGCCCACTTGGGTAGATTGGGCTCAAAACGGATCTAGAAGGATTGGTGGTGGATAGGGTTTGGGATAAGGGTCATGATGGTTAGGAAGGGATCCAACTGTTGGAGTGGGCACGACCCGCGTCTCCTATACAGGCGGGTCCAGGCTCCTGGGTAGATCCATACCAAGAAATCTCCACCACTCACCAACATCAGATCCAACGGCTGAGATCCAATGGGTGCTAATTGTGATTATTCACAATAGCCACCACAATGCTTCAATATCTATAAACGGCCCCACCAGTTTGACATTCCTCACTCCATCACTCAATTCATACACAAGTCACTCTCTCTTCACATCTGAGCTAGAGAATCACGTATTTAACTGAGTTAACAAACCCGGTTAGATATTTAACTGAATTATGAAATTCAGTCACAAAATTCGATGGAATTCTCACGGCATCTGTTAGAAGACACAATCATCTTGTTGCATAAGTGGTATTTGAAGTCTGGAAGTGTGAAACACAGTTATGTTCGCTGAAATCGTTAATTTGAAGTTCTTCTATTAGCGATTGTAAAATCGTTTCATCTTGAGAGAAGATTTCCACAGAACCGTTAGCACCAGTGCGGGGCAATATTTTCTTGCGGAGATTGTGTCCAACACAAGACTCGACTGTTAGAACCCTAGTTTCTTAACTAAGTGTTTTGACAAATAATTAATGAACTTGAAAAGAATTATCAAGAAGTTAACTGAAAATCATCAAGTATTACAGGTCCACTATCTTCACTATCGAGATAACCAACCTTCAAGATAGCAGACCTTATCACTTTTGCCAAACAATACTTCCAGTCAAAGTCAAACCTGACTCAAACACTGTTCACATACTTTATGACAGTCAAAGATTAAATGACTGACATATCCATTTCTAAGATGTTGAAGACCGTTGGAACTCAAACGGATATAACATAAATGCCTATAAAAGGAACTCAACACTACTAAAGATATCAACACTGTCTTGGCCATATCCTATACAATTTGACTAAAGCTTCTAAGAAAACTCAATTGTAAAAGCACACTTGATATTTATAAATCTGTGCTAAAATAGATAACCGAATATAGATTTCACATAGCTACTTTAGAGCCATCTTAGAGATCACCAAACCCTCACACTTGTGAAATCTTTTCTTTTCTTTTTCAGTACTTGGAACAAGTACATAACTTAATTAGTGAGGCTAATTAGGTTTGAAAATTCTGAGGGAATTTTCTTGCAATTGATTGTAATTTCTTGACGAAGTATTATAGTGAATTGCTTCTTCAGTGTTGAGGACAGTGAAGCGTGGATGTAGGAGAGTTGCTATACTCTGAACCACGTTACATCTTTGTGTTTGTGTCTCATTTACTCACACTTATTCACACACATATCACTTATCATTTACTCACTTATTTCTTCTATTTATTTCATTATTATTCCGCTGCATAACTCAACACACACACACTACACATCAAGATAGTCGACCTACTATGCCAAGAGAGTCAACCTCTTGTGAACTAACATCTACCTGTTTAAAGTGTATAAATAGAACAGGGACTTTCATTCATTATTCGCCCGGTTTGATTTAATTTCCGCATTTCTAGTTTATCTTTATTTCATGCCCCGTTAATTTTATTTTGGTTCATTTATGGTATTTTTCATTCCGTTAAATTCAAGAAAGCCTTTATTGTTATAATTTTCACTAACAGTAAGTGTGAAAAATTAAAGTTTGTTATCCATTAAAAAGTAATGGGGTAAACTTTTGGGGTTGTGAAAGAGAGTTAAAATTTGTCTAGTAGTTTTTACGTTAATAAAAAAAATATAATGGTAAAAATGAATATGCCCCCTGTAAATAGTTACTTGACAAAACCGAAGTTTGGCCGAACAATAAAAGAGTGTCTCCACCGTCTATGGTGGAACTACACCCATTAGTATTGGTGCAACCGCGCCCATCAAACTAATAAGTTTGTCCAGTTCAGTGATAAAGCATTAGGTATATAATTCTTTAGATATTATGTTCACTTACGTCTTACAATAGTCATTTGTTTCTCCGCAATTTGCATTGGTTCCCAATGGAAAAAAATGTCTCCTTCCGCCACTGCGCAGCATAGTTGCATTGATTCCTAGGCATAAATGTTAGTCAGGTTGATTTTGAAATGTGATTGTCAGGTAAATGAAATTAACAACGGATTTGTTAACCAAACGGGCCTGATTTGGTGTAGTCCAATTGCCACAACACGTCACTAAGCCAAGTTACAATGGTCCTTTCAAAAATAAAAACAAACTAATTAAGTTACATTGGCTAAAAAGACTGAGGTGCCCAAAGCCAATACTGGTTTACCTGTAACTACTGATTGATTGTATACTTCCGCAGTCCAAAAATAAATATTACATTCTACATTTTAGTCAATTTATAATAAATATTGCATCTTTAAATTAGGAAAGAGTTTAAATTTAATATATATAGTACATTCAATGTACAATAAGTAAAACAAATTTTTTTTAAAAACGTTAACAATTCAACTGCAATATTAATTTTGAGATCGAGGGAGTAATAGAAAAAAATTGACCATCATGCGTCCATTCCATTGTATCGTAATAAAAATTACACCAGTTCAATATTAAAAATATTTAGCCTGAAAACAAAATATTTATTGATGGACGAAGTATTGTAATTCATCAGTAACAAAGACTATTAAATAGTATCTTACATCTTTTTTCTTAGAAATAAATAGTAGCTTACATCTTTTATTTCATTTTTTTACGCAAAATCACACAAATAAATAGTATGATTGGGAACAGATGTGTAGGGTCCCGATTTAGCATGCACGAAATTGGACAATAGCTTGAAAACAAAACAGATGTTGGTGGTGGGAATACAATCAGTAGCATATGTAGCTTTCAAATGCATGACTTTTGAAGCAAACATGACTATATATTATCATAAATAGGACCACTATAGGGGACACAGCAGGCTCTCTTCAATTTGAAAGAGAAATTAAAAGATAGAAGCCAACCAGTAAGCCAAAATCTTTTATTAAAGAGCTAAAATTGATTTATCATTTATAATAAAATTATGCTTATCACGTAAAAATGGCATAAAAGGGGGTTAAAATTAAATAATAGCATAATACATTTTTTTCCAAATTATTGGGGGGCAAAATTGACAAAAAAAAATTATTTTTTGTGAACTTCTTAAATAATTTAGTGTACTAAATTGACCAATCTAAAAGTTCAAGGGGACCCTTCTTTCTAGTGTAGCTTAGGCACTGGCTGCTCCCAACCCATTGTGAGTTTGCTTGTGTGAATAAGATTTATTTTATTCACATTTGGATAGTATAAATACACAAAGGAGATATACATGATAAGGATAAAACAAAATATTTAAACATAAGTTATCTCTGTATACAAGGAGAGATAACGAAGTGAAAATATTTGAATTTTCACTATCAACGCTAATAAACTCCACCTGCGCACCCCCCACCCCCACCCCCACCCCCACCCCAGAAGCGAGAGGCGGGATTGTGACCAACTCGTACCTTGGAACGAAGATCTCGAACAAAAGGCGAGCTAGACACTTGGTGAAGACATCGGCAACTTAAAGATGAGAAGGGATGAAATGAAAAGAAAGCTTACCCGAGGAGATGAGTTCACCTACAAAATGATAATAAAGATCAATGTGCGTAGTTCGCTTTTAAACTATCAGATTCTGACAACGAAAAATTGCACTCTTATTATCTCATAGTAATAAAGGGGGAGTAGAGGGCAGCGCATGAATTTCCCGAAGGAGATTGGTAACCTAGAAATGTTCTGCAGCGGAACTAGCTAGGGCGCGATACACCGATTCACAGATTGAGCGAGCAACAGTAGGTTGGTTTTTTTTATTGAATTTTGGAGACAAAACCTAGAAGGAAAATGAAATTAAATTTAAGTCATATAAGAATTCATGGAATTCCTTGTTTGACTAAGTTGGGATTTAATTTTCCTTGGGATTATTTATTTAAGTGGATTTAGAAATTCAATTATTCCAGGTTTCCTATTTAGTTTAGGTTTTGACTTATGTGCCTATATAAACCAAGTGACATCCATAAACAATGCGTGCCAAGAAATAGCCAGAGAGAATTTGTGAGCCACAAAGAAGTCAAGGGAGTGCTGGCCCTTTAGGGGTGCCCTTAGTGGCATTACGTGGATGATTAAAAGCATTGAAAGAACCTGTATCACTAATGTACTTAAACAAGGAAACTGGTAAGTTCACAAGAGGTCTACTATCATCAAATGATAGGTCGACTATCTTGAGGTGCAGTGTGTGATTTGTTGAGTTTTGCAGCGGAATAATTAATGAATAAAAAGGAAGAAATTAATGAGTAAATAACAAGTGATAAGTGTGTGATCTAGTGTAAGAGAGTAAGAGACAAACACAACAATATAACGTGGTTTAGAGTATTGCAACCCTCCTACATCTACGCCTCACTGTCCTCAACAGTGAAGAAGCAATTCACTATAATCCTTCGTCAAGTAATTACAATAAATTGCAAGGAATTTTCCAGCCTAATTAGCCTCACTAACTAAGCTAGTGCTTGTTGCAAAAGCACCAAAAAGGAAAAAGAAAAAGGTTTCACACAAGTGAAAGTTTTTGTGATCTCACTGATGACTCTATATAGGTATGTGAGATCTCATTTTAACCTATCTATTTAGCACAGATTTATAAGTTTTAAAAGTGCTTTACAATTGATATGCTTAAAAGCTTGTATCAATTTATTGTATGGCAAAAAGGGGTGTGAACTTCAGTTACTGGGTGCTTCTTTTTAGGTCCTCACTTTATATCCGTTGAGTTCCAATGGTCTTGAACATCTGGGAAACGCCAATTTTCAGTTGATTATCTTTGAACAGAATAGTACTTGTGAACAGTACACCGTCAGGTTTGACTTTGACCAAGAGCTGAGTTGGCATGTTATGTTAAGGTCTGTTATCTCGATGGTCTGCTATCTTGAAGAAGTCTGTTAACTAGATTGATGAAGATAGTGGGCCTTTGTGATGAAGATAGTGGACCTTTGTGATGACTTGAAGATTTCCAGTAACTTAAGTATTTTGAACATGTTTCTTCATAGAACGCTGTTGCTTTTAAAGGGTCTGTTTTAAGATCATAATTATTTGTCAAAACTCTTGTTTAGAAACTAGGGTTCTAACAATTTCCCCCTTTTTGGGAAATAATTAAGATGAAGAACAGAGAGCAACCGTGGAGACAAATCAATCTCAATAGAAACCAAACAAAGTTAGTTCATAATAAGAGATGCAATAATTGAATTTACATCCCAAAATAACATGAAGAAAATTTGTTCAAGAAATATCAAGACAAAGTTTAGGAAAAACATAATGGAACAGAGCTTCAATGATGTCTTCACTTTGATAATCAGGTTTAGGCTGTGCTTGCCTAAGCTTTACTGCAGTCAGGTATTTTTCTCTTTCAAGATTCAGCAGCTGGAGCTGTTTCTTGTTGAACCTGAAGTAGTATTGCTTGTTGTTCCATGTTAAGTTCATTCTATCATCATACTTTATGCCAAAGTTGATGAGTTGGATTTTCTTTATCAGCTTCTCCTTCTTTCCCAAATCTCTTGAAACTGATGGAGCATGTGGGGGTGATCCAAGCAAGAGTTGTCTGTTGGAGGAGTATCCTCTTGAGGGTGCTTACTCTTGAGTGAAGATTTCTTGAGTTTGAGTGAAGTCCCTTAGGGTTCTTGATTGAGAAATGGCTTCACTTTGGTCAGCTATCTTACCTGCAAGAGTTTCTTGAACCATTTTCGTCAAATAAAGTCTGAGTCCCTTCATTTGTGCTCTTACATAGTTCCCTACTGCATTGATGTCTTTATGAGTTGCAGCTAGAAATGAAGATGGATATGCTGAGAAGATGGGATCATGTACTAGAGGACATGAGTATTAATAGAAGGGCTCTTCCATGGATGGTTCATTAGGGAAGATAGAGGAGCTGGGAAGAATGCCTCCAAACAGTCTTTTGATGGCACAGAATCCAAACATCTTTTCAGTGACCAACTTCCAATAGATAATTTTGATGAGATCGATGAATTTGGCTAACACAACCCCTGACTGCATATGCAGAGCTTCATAAAGATTAGGAGATAGCCACTGAAAGAAAACTTTTCCCATTGAACCATTTTACCCCTATTAAGACTTGAGGGAACCAGGTTGGTCTCATGAATAAAGAATTGATTCAAAGAGAGCCTGAAGGTTTTCCACTCATTATGCACAAAGAAGACCCTTCCTGTAAGTTCCCTAGCAGTCATTTTAAGTTGAGCTTTTGAGAAGGTCCAAAATTGACTGGAGATAGTTGAGCTCATAATTTCTTGAGGGAACTCCAGGTCTTCAAATGTGAGACTAAGAGGGAGGATAGATGGAAAGGAGAAGTCAGCAAGGTGAGAAATGAACCATGGAGGGGGAACATAGTATAGATGAGTCAAATGAGTAGAGAAGAAAGGATCTGTGGAATAGTTATAAGGACCAGGAATGATGACCTCAAATGATGAGTTGATATGGATGTGTGGATCTTCCAAAGTAGAGGAATGAGAGGACTGAGATGATTGAAGTGTAGAAGGGGGTCTATCCAACCCAAGTCTTTTCCAAGTGACATCAACCCCATATTTTTGTTCAAGTTCATGAAACTTGGCAATCTTTCCTATATCAGATAGTGCAGAATAAGCTTCCATATCAAAAGGATTTTCTTCAACTAGAATGGCTTTCCCTTTTCCAGAAGGGATTTGAAGAGATGGGGATGGTTGAGCAGGCCTCTCAATGGTCAATTTGGTTGAAAGAACATATTTTGGAGAGCTGGGAATGGTCTGATCAAGGTCTGCTATTATTGACTCTGTTCTACCAAGGTCTGCTATCTGTTCCTGAATATCTACAAAGTGATCATTCCCCCTTTCTTCTACAACCAATGGCTCAATATATGTAAAAGCTTCATTCCCCATATCAATTTCAACTGTGGCATCCTAAGTTTGAGTTACAGGTCTAGGAGTAGGCATAAATGAGGAAGATAGTGGACCTGATGAACTGGGGTATCAACTGGAGGAGAAGAGGCCTTATGGATTTGTGGTTGAGTGAGAGTTTTAAGAGCTTCAGCAGCTTCTTTGTCTCCTGAACTAAGGGTCTCATTGGATGAGATTTGGTGATGTGGCTAAAAGACAAATGGTTCAGGTGGTGAGATAGGTGGGGACAAGCGAGGTGAGTCTTCTGCAGGGATAACAACCTTCCTTTTCTTACTCAGAGGAACCTCAGAGAATTGAGGGATAGATTATAGATCAATTGGTTCATTGTTTTTGGACAGTCTCTTTGATTTTCTTGATTCTTTTGGTGAGGGTTTTTCTGGAATGACCTTTTCTGTGAGTTTTGTTTTTGATTTGGCTCTTGTTCTAGTGTAAACTATAGCAAGTTTTGAGGTAGGAGATAGAGTAGGAATGGTGCTGGGGGTAAGAGTGGAGCAAGGTGGAGCTTCAATCATCAATACAGATGGATCAATCCTAGAGATTGGTTCTAAATCTTCATCTTCACGGTCAACTATCTTGGGACCTTTGCCTTTACTACCAGGACCCTTATATATGTGCATCAAATATGCTAGAGTTTCTCTCTCAAAGTCACTATCTGAAGGGGAAGACACATGCCCGGGGGATTCATCATCATCTAAGTTAGGATTTTGAACAAGTACTTGGGTTTCAAGTTGAGGTACATCTATATTATTATCATCACTACTCTCATTTACTCTACTAACTTGTTTGTAAGAGAAGGTGTGAATGATAAACACTTTGTAATTGTGATGGGTGTTTGTTGATTGTATGGGATAGGAATTTGAATTCTCATAGAAGTTCCAATATGAAACAAGATACCACTCATAAATCTAAACAATGGTTAGTTGAGGATTTAAGTTTGGCTTTGAGAGGATGATGTTCAGACCTAAGTCTAAAATTGGACAATAAAACATAACTCCAATTGGTGGTTTGGACTTTGTGGAGAAGGCATAGCAATTGTTTCCATTCAAAAGGACTCATGACATGGTGAGATGAGGTTTTTCCACAAAGACCTTTCATGAAAATATCAGCTAGGGTTGAGAATTGAGAAGAAAGAGGGGCTTTATACACAGGTTTTTAGAATTGTATTTAGGCCAACCCTCAATATCAATAGTTTGAGATGAATAGTCTAGGTCAGAGTCCCAAATGTTCGTAATCATGGCTTCCTCATTTGGTATGGTATAATTAGTAGCAACATCAGAAGGAGAAATGGTGTAGGTAGTACCTTGTAGAGCAAATTGGATGTTGTGTTGTCTTCAGTCCAGACTCCATTATCATATTTGTGAGAATAGAGCAAAGGCAGTATTGGTGGATTGGCCTCCATGTATTCCTTCAATTTTACATTTGCGAGAAGTTCCTCTATCCATCCTCCAGCAGGGTTTTTGTAAAATGAAGGTTTGATGAGGTATCCATGAGCAGAATTGAAATTCATGTTTCTAGGGTTTGGAGAGAAAAACAGGGGAGCATAGTGATTCGAGAGAGAGGGAAGAAAAGTGATTTAAAAATGAGAGGGATTTTGTAAGGAGGAGAGATTTTAATGAAGGGGGAGTGGTAACTGTTAAGGAGTTGAAAAAGTCTCCCTTAAATTCTGCAAGGTGAACGTGGGTTTGAGAGTGACTAAGCAGCTTGTAACTGTCATAAACAGTAACTTCTCTTCTTTTCACAACTCTTAGAAAACTTAACTGTAAGGAAGGGTTATACAATATATTCCTTATTCGTACATTTAATGTTGATAAGATTTTGTCCAAATTCAACACGTAACAAGTAAGATTTTATCCAAATTCAACACGTAACAAGGCTGGTCAAGCAAAAAATTTAATTTCATATCAAATCAACATTACTGAAGTTGCAACTTTTGAGGTCTACTATCATCATTGCATCTAGAACATGAATTCACGAGATGAACTTAATGATGCAAAATATTTCTATATAAGGAGTATTGTTGATGAATAAGTGAACACAGCAACAATTTTCAGATAAAAGTTTGCTTATTATAGGAAGATAGTAGACATTGTTCTTCACAGTCTAAAAAAAAAAATGGGTAGACTAACAAACATGTTTAGCCCAAGCAAGACGTCCAATCTTGTGAGAAAACTTAAGTTCAAGGAGGAGAGTGGAGAGGAGGTGAATAATGTTGATGAGAAGTTTTTGAGAGAGTTTAGGGAGTATCAAGCTCAAGAGAAAACTGAGTGGGAGCAAGATGTTGATCAAATTATTCCTCATGATCCAAGGAAGAAGGAGGAGTTAAGAGAAAGGGAGATAAAGAAAGAGATGTGGATGCATGCCAGGGATGAGATGGTTAAGGAAGAGAGAAAGAGGCTTAAGAGGGGAGCGGCATTGGAGAAGTGGTGTGACAAGGGAAAAGCTAAGATAAGTGAGATCCAGGAGGATAAAGGACCTAACAAATCTCTGTTTGATCTCTTGCATTTGGACCAGTGTTCTAAAAGACATCCGTTTAGGCCGCCTATGCGCTAGGTATTCATGAAACGCCTATGTCCCGCCTAGGATATTTTATATGTTTCTGAATTCTCGGCCCCGCCTAAGTTCCATCTAGACCCCGCCTAGGCGCTTGGAGCTGCTGCGGTGCCTAGCGACCGCCTAGCGCTTTTTAGAACCTTGAGTTAGAGAGAGAGAGAGAGAGAGAGATTTGGTGATTGGAAACAAGGGGGTGAGAGGAGAAGGCATGGGAGACAATTATGAGGGGATCTCTTATTCCAAGACCAATTACTTTACTTTGTTATCAAGCAAATATTTTGCTTGTTGTAGCCCTTTCAAGTCAACTGTGAAGCATGAGGACAGCTTTAGGTCTGATGAGGCCTATATAAATAGTGAGAGTCACAACTCTTCTGGGACTTTCAGCTTTGTATCACCACTTAAGGACTTACCTGAGCCTCAAGAGATAGTGAATTGGTGGCCTAGACCAGTGTGGCTATCTTCAAAACAGTCAATATTTTGTGGAGGTTTTTGGAGGTGGATAAGTACTCACATGTTGGAAAGGAGTGGTGAGTCTGGTCATCAAGTTGGAGAGACCTCATATAGAGGTATGAAGGAGGAGGAATATACTTCAACAGAGTGTTCATTCATAGCTGAAGTGGAAAGATCCATAAGAGAGTAGGTCTGCTATCATAAAGATAGTAGACCTTGTGGAGAGGTCTGCTATATTTACTAAGATTGAAGCAAATGACCCATTTGTGCTTCCTTTTTTTCTCTTTAGGAGTAAGGTGGTCCTAGGATGGTACCTTTTTGAAGTAAACTCCCTTTGTACTCCACTAAGTATTAATAAAATCCCCTTTTTGTATTTTGATGGCATTTTCAGCATTCCCATATTTACTCTTAAGTACTCAAATCTCTGTTCATCTAATGCTTTTGTCAGAATATCAGCAAGTTGATTTTCAGTTCATACATGAGTTAGGAAAATATCTCCTTTTTCAACATGATCCCTTATAAAGTGATGCCTTACTTCAATGTGTTTTGTTTTTGAATGCTGGAATGGATTCTCAGTCATGGCTATTGCACTTGTATTATCACAAAAAATGGGAACATGATCTTGATGAACTCCAAAGTCTCTAAGTTTATTTTTGAGATAAAGGATTTGGGAACAACAAAGCCCAGCAGCAACATATTCTGCTTTTGCAGTAGAAGTAGCAACTGATGTTTGCTTCTTGTTGCACCAACTTACAATTCTTGAACCAAGAAACTGACAACTACCACTAGTTGATTTCCTATCCAAATTGTATCCAGCATAGTCTGAGTCTGTGTAACCAATAAGATATGGAGGGGATTCCCTAGGGTACCAAATGCCATAATTAGGGGTACCTTTTAGGCATCTAAGAATCCTTTTTACTGTAGCTAAGTGTGATTCTTTAGGATCATCTTGGAATCTTGCACATAAGCAGACACTGAACATAATGTCAGGTCTTGATGCAGTAACATATAAAAGAGATCCAATGTAGCTTCTATATAATTTTTGGTTCACACTATGGCCTTCAGGATCAGGATGCAGTTTTGCAGTTGTTAATAGTGGAGTTTTGGTTGTGGACACATTTTGCATATCAAATTTCTTTAACATATCTCTTGTATATTTTCCTTGATTGATGAATATTCCACTAGGCAATTGCTTGACTTGAAGTCCTAAAAAGAAGGTGAGTTCTCTTATCATGCTCATCTCAAATTTTTCTTGCATGATTGACCCAAACTCTTTTCACATATTGCCATTAGTTAAACCAAAGATAATATCATCCACATAAACTTGAATGAGTAGAATATCTTGGTTAGACTTTTTAATGAACAATGTTTTATTAATATAACCTTTTGTGAATCCCTTTTCAAGTAAGAAATTGGACAGTGTCTCATACTAAGCTCTAGAGGCTTGTTTAAGTCCATAAAGTGCTTTATCCAATTTATATACATGATCTGGAAATTTTGGGGATTCAAAGCCTGGTGGCTGTGCAACAAACACTTTTTCATGCAAAACTACATTCATGAATGCACTTTTCACATCCATCTGATATACAGTCATATTTTTAGATGATGAGTAGGAAAGAAAAAGCGTAATTGTTTCAAGTCTTGCAACAGGAGCAAAGGACTCATCATAATCAATTCCCTCTTCTTGTCTGTAGCCTTGAGCTACTAACCTTGATTTGTTCCTCACCACAGTACCATCTTCATTCATATTGTTTCTAAACATCTATCTAGTTCCAATTACAGTTTGATTCTTGGGTTTAGGGACAAGTTTCCAAACTTTATTCCATTCAAACTGTTCAAGTTCTTCTTCCATTGCTTCTATCCAATCTGTATCAAGCAGGACTTCATTAATCTTCTTTGGTTTTATTTGGGATATGAAGGAAGTGGACAATAGTTCATTTTCAAAGTTTGATCTTGTTTGAACTCCTCTGGCAATATCACCAATAACTAATGACTCGGGATGGTCATTGTTGTAGTTTCTGGATATGGGATGATCAATGTATATGTTAGACACAAGAATGGATCTTGGTGGATTAGGATTTGATGGTTATTGAGATAAATTTCTTGGTTCACAGTTGTACTCAATTCTGTCTTCAGTGGAAGGTCTACTATCAGTAGCAGGTCTACTATCATTAGTAGGTCTACTATCAGTAGAATGAAAGGGATTAATGAAAGGTGTTTCAGACTGAACAACTGGTGAAACTTTATTATCATTTATTTTGAGATTGCGGAAGGGTGGAAAGGTTTCAGAAGATCTCTTGGGTAGGTTATAAGGAAGATAGTTAAGTTGATCATTTTTGGAATTTTGAGAGGTAATGGGATAGGGTTCAGGAAGAGAGTCAAAATTTCTAAGAGTTTCATCAAATTCATTGGATTTCATATCCAAAGCACTGGGTGATTCATCAAAATCTACATGTATAGATTCTTCAACTACCATTATTCTTCTATTGTAAACTATGTCTGCCTTACTAGTTGTTGAATAGCCAAGGAATATTCCTTCATCACTTTTAGACTTAAATTTGTCTAAATTGTTCTTCCCATTGTTATGAATGAAACATTTACATCCAAAAGCATGAAAGTATGAGATTGTTGGTGTTCTTTCATTCCACAATTTATAGGCAGTCTTTATGTGATGCATGTTTATCAAGGTCTTGTTTTGAACATAGTTTGCAGTTGTGACAGCTTCTCCCCAAAAGAACTTAGGAAGATTGTTTTCAGATAACATAGTCCTTGCAGCTTCACAAATTGTTCTATTTTTCCTCTCAGCAACTCCATTTTCTTGAGGAGTTCTAGGGGCTAAGAAATTGTGACTTATGCCTTGCTGATCACAGAGCTCTTCAATTCCAGTATTCTCAAATTCTGTACCATGATCTGACCTTATTCTGACAATCTTGCTATTTTTGAGATTCTAAATTTGATTGAACAATTTAATCAAATGGCCAAGAGTTTCTGACTTAGATTCCAAAAGAATAATCCAAGTGAATCTTGTGTAATCATCAACTACCACAAGAGAGTACGTTTTTCCGCCAAGACTTCTAGTTCTTATTGGTCCAAATAAGTCCATATGAATGAGTTCAATTGGTCTTTTTATATGCAATCTGTTTTTGGCTTTAAAAGAAGTCTTTTGTTGCTTTCCACACTGACAAGCATTGCATAGCTTATCCTTTTTGAAGGATATTTTTGGAAGTCGTTTAATCAGATTGGAAGATGCAAGTTTGGCTATGCTTTTGAGGTTCAAGTGAGCCAATATCATATGCTAAAGCCATGCTAAATCAGATTTATTGTAAGATAGTAGACAAAGGGCATTAGAAGATTGATACGCTTCAAGGGATATACAATACACATTTCTTTTTCTGAAACCAGTGAGAATGATTTCTCCTTTTGAATTCTTCACTTTACACAAATTGTGAGAGAATATAATGTGAAATCCTTTGTCACATATTTGACTAATGCTAATCAAGTTATGCTCGAGACCTTCTACTAAGACACATTTGACAGAATAATGCTTTTTGTCACTAAATTTCCATGTCCTTTGACTCTGGCTTGTGAGTTATCTCCAAAAATAACATTTGGTCCATCCTTTGAGGCAAAGTTCTGAAGCCATTGCTTGTTGAAGGTCATGTGTCTACTGCAACCACTATGTAGATACCAAAGTCCTTTATTTAAATCCTACAAAACAGAGAAAATAAAATAAACATGGTCCCCTTTTTAATGTGGGTCCATGGGGTTAGACAGCCTTAAGGACCCAAACATTCACAATTTTCTTAGGAGAGGTAGTTTTTTTTTGGACAAATGATTTTTTGTAAAGGGAGTTTAGGTAGGAGAGAATTTGGTACATGTAGGGTATCATTTTGTATTGTTGGTTGTTTTGGTTGTGGAAGGAGTGAGATTTGTAAGGATTATATCAAGGACAGGCTTTAGGGAAATTTGAAGTGCTGTTTTGATGTCCTTTTCTTCTCTTGTTTATCTGTTGTCTTCTAGGGTAGTCTTGGTAGGTATCCTGTCTTCTAGGATATCCTTGGTAGTTCTGCTCTCTTCTGGTATATTGAATTTTTTGATTGTTCTTCCAAGTCTGAGATTGCTTTAGAGGACTTGGGGCAACAATTTTGTTGTTGGGGATTGTCATTTGAGCATTGCTACTGGAGGCTTGATCCTGATAGTAGACCTCCTTCCTTTTTCCTTGATCCTTGTATACATCTTGTTTTGTTTGAACAGGATAGATGGGTTTTCTTATTGTCTAGTCTCCCATCTTAACAATAAGCATTTTCTCAAGTTTTCTCGCTCCTTCAGGTAGTTTGTATTCTATCACAGTTGGATTATTTTCTCCTAATCCAGTTTTGTCATAAGGATGCCTTAGAGTGTACAAGTAGTGTGACATGGAAGTGCTTCATTTGTTCCAAGATTCAATTTTTGTTTTGAATGCTTGGTTCTCATCATTCAGCGCCTCTATTTTTAGGTTCAGTTCTTTTAGTTGATTGTTGATGTGAAGAAGATTGTTTCTTTCATTGAAGACATCAGCATGAAGGTCTACTATCTCATCAACTTGTTTCTTGGTTTGCTCTTGAAGGGTGAGGTTTTGGTTTTCAATAAGGCTATTTTTGGTTTTAAGGATATCTAACTCTTTAAAAAATTGTAAATTTTCAGTTATCAAGGCCTTAAGACTTGATTCTTCTTTCTTTCTTTGAATAATAAAGTACAAGATAGATTTTTTAGACCTTCAAGGTCAAGGGAATTCAAGTCACTAACCTCTTTTAGTTCTTCTGCAGTTGCAAGAGCTTCAACCTCTTATTCACTTTCTGAGTCGTCTTCTTCATTTTCCATGAGACATATCATGTCTTCCATGTCATCATTTGAGTCTGAGGAGTCACTTTCATCATCACTGAATTTTGACAGGTCTGCTATCATGACTTGTTCCTTCTTTCCATCATTCTTATCTTTAGCACAATTATAGCAGTTACACCTTGAGCTGTGTATGATTTCTTTGGAGTATGATAGCTTTTTTTGAGATGAAAAGTTTCTTGATTTTTTTGGTTCAGTGCACTCTTGTGAATAGTGTCCTATCTTTTCACAATTATAGTAAGTGACTTCTTTCTTCTCAGTTTGAACCTGATTTGAAGTAGATGCATTGTTTCTCTTGTCAAACATTCTCTTTTGATGTTTCATAGCATTTCTAACAGCTATGGATATCAGGCTTAGGATATCTTCTTGAGTCAAAGGTTTGACTTCTTATTTTTGGGACAAATTGACTTTCTGAATTACATTACAGATTAGAGAGTCAATGTCTTGTTGTGAGAATGTTTTTGGAGCTTCTTCTGCAATAAGATCCATGGTGTGAGCACTGGCTAGAGATGATGCAATGGTGAGTAATTTGACAGTCCCTTCAAGTTCATATGCTTCTAATTTTCCAAAGTACTGTTCAACAGTCATGGTTGGCCATTCAACACCTTCCCTTATGGGTAAAACTACTATTTTATATTCTTGAGGGAGACTTGAAAAGATTTTCAGGCATAGGTCTTGTTGGTCCAATTTCTTGCCATGGTCTGACACTTGTCTAAGGAAGTCTTCAAATCTGTCTTTAGCAGCACTAACTCTTTCACCAGGGGCAAATTTAAAATTGTCAAGTTGCCTTAATAGGTTATATAAGTTTTGTGCTCGGACACTTGTATGCTTAGTGAACTTGGTTTTAATAAGGTCCCAAGCTTCTTTGGCAGTTTCAACTTTCCCAATTTCTTGGGCCAAAGAGTCATGAACACTTTTTGTAAAATGTTTTTAACTTTTTGATTAGCTGTGATTAAGTGTCTTTCAGTTTCAGTCCAAATATCTAGAGTTTTATGTTGGGTTTCCATGTAACATGCGCAGCGGAATATAGCAATTAAAATTTTAAGAAACCCAAAGCCATGGAACCGTTCATATGATTAAATCAAATACAACAAGATGAATAGAGGAATAACTAACCCTTGATGGCTATGAATATTCTCTTGATCTTTGGTGGAGAAACTTGAAGACTTGATCACGATCACAAAGCTTGAACACGAACTTTGAAGATGATGATTTTCACCCTCTAGCGGTATCCACACTTCGAACGAATATCAAAGGAGCTTCTTTGATCTTGGTTGCTAGACCAATATTATGAAACACACTTTCACAATATAATAAAGAACTATATGGAATTTATTTGTGAATTATTTTGTTCCTCAATCAATGATATCTTAGAACAAAATAATATCTCTCTCAAACTCTTTGAGACTCACAAAAATCACTTGTCCATATGGTCTGGCCGAATTGGGGTTTTTATACACAATTAAGACCTATTCCAAATAGGAATCTTGTGCCAAAAACCTTCCTAAATCGAATTAGGAAATTCCCAATCGGGAGCACCAGGCACCCGCCCGGTACCACCCAGGCGCCCGCCTGTTTGGGCAGAAGGTCAAGGCCAAATCCGTCTTGAACAAGCGCCCGCCTGGTTCAACCCAAGCGCCCGCTTGGTTGACCAGGAGGCCCAGGTTATTTCCAGAAATTCCCTTGAAGTCCTTCGACCCTAAATTCCAATATAGTCCTTTTATTTAAAATTCGTTCTATTGTGTGTGACCCTCTAGGATTATACTAAGTTGGCAATGGGCTCAAACATGATTCCATAAGATATGATTAGGTTCTAGCAAACCGTCATACCTACCCAAATAGTATAACTAGATACAAGTTCGCATTCCTTTAGAATATGTCATAATCCCTTTGTCCACGATGTCATTGAACACAAGTCATGGTCAAACAGTCAACTTGTTTTGTTCAATACTTTCTCGATTCCGAATATGTTGATAATCCAAATGACATTGATCCAATCAATTCATTTGAGTCCAGCCGAACATTTCATCAACATCATTCCTACGAGAGGCCCAAGCTTGACATCTCTCCGTGGAGGGACAAATCCATTTAGCTTATTATTCTTCCCAACGGGAATCCGATCATGCCAATCATACCCTTTATAACTACCGTGTTAAGGTAGCGTTTGAATATGTCAAACACAATGTTCATCAAGTGGAAGACTATAATAACTTCATGTCTAAGGATTCAAATGACATAACTAATATGAGATATATGTACGACATAGACCATGACATAAATCTCATACAGCGGGTCATGTCCAGTACCTTGTTCCAAACAAGTACCCATAAATCTAACATGATCATCTCATGATCATTTAGCCTTTATACTAGTGCTTAAAAGTACTAGGGACGGGGATTATTATAAGTAAACATGAACAACAATAATAATCAAAACATCTCTTTTATTGATATGAAATAAATGATAACAATTACAACGTTTATTAAACGTGCCTAGGGCACCACTACTAACAATCTCCCACTTGCCCTAGGCCCAATCTCCCATGTATCTAATACCCATGGACCTAACATGACCATCATGTTTAGCTTGTGGAAGTCCCTTTGTTAGCGGGTCCGCAACATTGTCATCAGTAGGTACTCTGCATATATTTACGTCTCCCCTATCAACGATCTCTCGAATGATATGAAAACGCCTAAGTATGTTTTTGGATTTCTGATGTGCTCTTGGTTCCTTTGCTTGAGCAATAGCACCATTATTATCACAATAAAGGTCTATTGGATTAGCAATACTAGGAACCACTTCAAGTTCAGTTATGAACTTCTTAATCCAAACAGCTTCCTTTGCAGCATCCGATGCAGCAATATACTCAGCTTCTGTTGTAGAATCAGCGGTTGTACTTTGCTTGGAACTCTTCCAGCTTACAGCTCCACCATTTAACATAAACACAAAACCCGATTGTGATCGGCTATCATCTTTGTCGGTTTGGAAGCTTGCATCCGTGTAAGCATTTACAACGAGATCATCTTCCATTCCTCCATAGACCAAAAACGAGTCTTTAGTTCTTCTCAAGTACTTAAGAATCGCTTTTACAGCTATCCAGTGATTTTCGCCAGGGTCAGATTGATATCTACTTGTCATGCTCAAAGCATAAGATACATCCGGCCTAGTACAAATCATGGCATACATGATGGACCCAATTGCCGAAGCATATGGAACATCATTCATTTTCTCACGCTCATCTTTTGTCTTAGGACATTGAGTCTTGCTTAGAGAAACTCCATGTAACACGGGCAAGGTTCCTCTCTCAGAATTTTCCATACGGAATCTTCTAATGACCTTGTCAATGTATGTACTGTGGCTTAAACCAAGTAGCCTCCTTGATATATCTCTATAGATCTTAATGCCAAGAATATATGCGGCTTCACCCATATCTTTCATTGCGAAGCACTTTCCTAACCAAGTCTTCACAGACTGAAGTGTAGGAATGTCGTTTCCAATGAGTAATATGTCATCCACATATAAAATAAGGAATAGCACTATGCTCCCACTAATCTTCTTGTATACACAAGGCTCATCTTCGTTCTTGATGAAACCAAACTCTTTGACCGATTCATCAAAACGGAGATTCCAACTCCTAGAAGCTTGCTTCAATCCATAGATGGATCTCTGCAATTTGCATACCTTAGAATCTTGTTCAAAACCTTCTGGTTGTGTCATATACACATCCTCTTGAAGTTTTCCATTTAGGAAAGCGGTTTTGACGTCCATCTGCCATATTTCATAGTCATGATATGCGGCAATGGCAAGCAAAATTCTTATAGACTTGATCATTGCTACGAGTGAAAAGGTCTCATCATAGTCAATACCATGAACTTGCCTATAACCTTTCGCTACAAGCCTAGCTTTGTAAGTATGCACCTTCCCATCCATGTCAGTCTTCTTCTTGAAGACCCATTTGCATCCTATGGTTTTTACATCTTCGGGTGCATCAATCAAATTCCAAACTTGATTGTCTTGCATGGATTGCAATTCGGATTCAGGAGAAGACATCGCCTCTTGGTAGGTTGACGGTTCATCATTCTCAATGATTTCCACATCATTACTATCCGTTACGAGAAATCCATATCTCTCGGGCTCGGATCGTAACCTACTAGATCTGCGAGTCGCTTGTGTATTTTGAACAGGTTCCACAACTCCTTGTGGTTCTTGTTCTTGCTCCACCATTGGTTCAATGTTATTTTCTGGGTCTCGAATTTCTTCAAGATTTATTTTACTCCCACTGATTTCTTTGGAGAGAAACTCTTTCTCTAGAAAGACACCAGTTCGGGCAACAAACACTTTGTTGTCCTCTCGGTTGTAAAAGTAATATCCTTTAGTTTCCTTAGGATATCCCACGAAAATACATTTATCAGATTTGTGTGCAAGTTTGTCTGAGATAAGTCTTTTGACAAAAACTTCACAACCCCAAATCTTCATGAAAGATAGACAAGGCTTCTTTCCGCTCCACATCTCATATGGAGTCTTTCGAACCGATTTAGTTGGAACACGATTTAGTGTGAAAGCAGCGGTTTCTAGAGCGTAACCCCAAAAGGATATTGGAAGATCAACTTGACTCATCATTGATCGAACCATGTCTAACAAAGTCCGACTCCTCCTCTCGGACACACCATTCCATTGTGGTGTTCCGGGTGGAGTCAATTGTGAAACTATTCCACAATTCTTTAGATGATCATCAAATTCTTGACTTAAGTATTCACCACCTCGATCTGATCGAAGTGCCTTTATACTTTTGCCAAGTTGTTTTTCTACTTCATTTTGAAATATTCTAAATATCTCAAATGCTTCACTTTTATGTTTCATTAGGTAAACAAACCCAAATCTACTATAATCATCAGTGAAGGTTATGAAGTATTGAAATCCTCCCCTAGCATTGCTACTTAATGGTCCGCATACATCGGAATGTATCAACCCCAATAAGTCGCTTGCCCTTTCACCCAACTTGGTAAAAGGTGTCTTAGTCATTTTTCCAAGAAGACACGACTCACAAGTGTCATATGACTCTAAGTCACATGAACCCAAAAGTCCGTCCCCATGGAGTTTTGAGATACGCTTCTCATTAATATGACCAAGACGGCAATGCCACAAATAAGTATGATTTACATCATTAGGTTTAGATTTCTTATTTACATGATAGACATTATTTTCATTCTTGACATCCAAGATATAAAGGCCATTAAATGAATTAGCAATACCATAAAGCACATCATTTAAATAAATAGAAAATTTCTTATTCTCAATAAGAAACTTAAAACCTTCATTATCCAAACAAGAAATTGAAATAATATTTCTGCTTAAATCCGGAACATAATAACAATTGTTCAAAACAAGAATTAATCCGGAAGGTAAAGTGACTTCATAAGTCCCTACGGCTAATGCAGCAACTCTTGCTCCATTTCCCACACGTAGATCTACTTCACCTTCTTTAAGCAGTCTCCTATTCTTTAGTCCCTGCACATTTAGACAAATGTGAGAACCACATCCGGTATCCAATACCCAAGAATCAGTGGTAGAAAGGAGAATATCTATCATATAGATACCTGAAGTCGACGCAGCCTTGCTGCTCTTCTTCTTCTTTTGCTCTTCCAAGAAAGCCTTGCAATTACGTTTCCAATGACCAATTTCTTGACAATGGAAACAGATTGCATCCTTTTGTGAATCAGGTTTTGCCTCAGAAGCGTTGGCAACCTTTGCCTTGCTTATCTTGGGTTTGACAACTTTTGCCTTACCCTTTCCTTTGGCACTAGCCTTCTTCCCATCATGAACCAAGAGCACGGGAGAACCTTTCTCCACAATTTTCATCTCTGCAGTTTTGAGCATCCCATGCAACTCAGAGAGATTCTTATCCATTCCATGCATGTTATAATTCATCACAAACTGATTATAACTTTTAGGCAATGAATTAAGAATGAGATCCGTGGCTAGCTCCAATGGGATTGGATAGCCAAGTTTCTCAAGGTGCTCTACATAACCTTTCATTTAAGAAAGTGAGGACTCACTTGTTGCCCTTCATTCATTTTACTAGTAGTGAATGCAACAATGGTCTTGTACCTCTCTTGCCTAGCTTGCTCTTGAAACATGGTTCTCAACTCCACGCCTATCTCATAGGCTTCCAAATGTTCCAAACTTTGTTGGAGTTTTGAACACATAGCAGCAAGCATGAGACAACTTACATCTCTAGAATCATTACGATGTTTCTTGTAATTGTCTCTTTCTACCCTAGGGGCAGTAGGCGGTGGTTCAGCGGGGAGAGGCCCATCGAGAATGTACAACTTATCTTCTTGCCTAAGAACAATTCTTATGCTTCGGATCCAATCCATAAAGTTTGTACCATTCTCTTCGAGCTTATCCTTCTCAAGGATCGATCGCAACGACATTGATTGAGTGTTATTAGTCATTATCTACAAATATGCAAAATTTCCAAAATTTAATAAGTACCGACTTTCATTAAAGAGATAAATAATGTATTTTTAAACAAAATACTCCCACTAAATTATATAACCTTCATATACATCCAATGTATAATATAATTTAAATGGGTTGAGATCCCGCTTCAATCTAATTTGAGTACGCTTTGGCGCACCGCTCAAAATTAAATCAATTAGGTAGACAACTCTTGTCAATCATATCTCATATGACTCTCAGTTCTTTTCATGAGATTCTTTAAGAAATCCAATTTCAAAAATCATGTTAAATCTCATCTTTGCCTTAAGCCCAAAACTGTTTTGACGCTTAATTAAGTCCAACCATTTTAAACGCATAGGAAACTCTTATTCACTCATCTTGCTCAAACATGAATAAAATCAATGCACCTCGCTTTGGCGAGCCCACATAAAATTACTCATGCATAAACAAGTGTTTTAATCATGGCATGGAAAAAGGACTTAAAATTTTCTTTGAAGGTTCATCACATATAGCATATAACACATTTATGAGCACATAATATAAACATGTTACACATCAAGTTTAGCCACTAAATTAATCCCATTAATTTAAGCATAACGTTTATGTGTCATTAGTTTCTCTATAATTATGAGGATGAGACTATTTCAACTTCGGTTATTATCTCCAAATCAAGACAACAAGAAGTGCGGTCGAACTAAGCCATTAGGCAACCACAATCCCGCACTAATTCAAGAAACCAAGAAATTAGTCCATGTGGCCGAAACTAAGCAATAGATGGTCTCGATGAACGTAGGCCAATTGCATTCACAATTCCACATGGATCTCCAATCATTGAATCAAGAACTTTGTTTCTCAATTTTAGCAATTATGAACTCTTCATAATTCTAACTTCTTTTTATCTTTGAAACTTTGATTGCGATCAATTTTGGGAAACACAATCTCGATGAACGCAGATTATCCATCCAAAACTTGAACCAATCTAGGAATCACAAGACTAAAACAAATAGGAAAATCAAACCCCAAAATCCACACACAAACCAACTACCCAAAACCCATTCCAGATCAACAAGTCTGGACTGGTTCTGTTACTGGTTTTGTCGAACTCATCGAAAATTCCATATTCAGATTTTAACCAAAATCAGAACGTATTTTGACCACCGAGCGCCCGCCTGCAAAAGACCAGGCGCCCGCTTGAATGGCCAGAATAGCATAGAATTTTAAAGTTCGAAAATTTTGTCTCAAAATTATTTTTCCTCGATTATTAAAACTTTGATCCAATCAAAAATCAATAATTGAAATAATTTGGGATCCACCATAATTTTTATTGCGATTGAATCGTGCGATTAAAGTTGGAAAAACAATAAACCACATAAAATCACAAAGCACATAAACATCATATAATCCAATATTCATATCATGCTTGGCACATAAACAATTTATATACACACAACATGATCCAAGTATTGAATTAATCAACATGAACGAGGCTCTGATACCACTGTTGGGTTTCCATGTAACATGCGCAGCGGAATATAGCAATTAAAATTTTAAGAAACCCAAAGCCATGGAACCGTTCATATGATTAAATCAAATACAACAAGATGAATAGAGGAATAACTAACCCTTGATGGCCATGAATATTCTCTTGATCTTTGGTGGAGAAACTTGAAGACTTGATCACGATCACAAAGCTTGAACACGAACTTTGAAGATGATGATTTTCACCCTCTAGCGGTATCCACACTTCGAACGAATATCAAAGGAGCTTCTTTTATCTTGGTTGCTAGACCAATATTATGAAACACACTTTCACAATATAATAAAGAACTATATGGAATTTATTTGTGAATTATTTTGTTCCTCAATCAATGATATCTTAGAACAAAATAATATCTCTCTCAAACTCTTTGAGACTCACAAAAATCACTTGTCCATATGGTCTGGCCGAATTGGGGTTTTTATACACAATTAAGACCTATTCCAAATAGGAATCTTGTGCCAAAAACCTTCCTAAATCGAATTAGGAAATTCCCAATCGGGAGCACCAGGCACCCGTCCGGTACCACCCAGGCGCCCGCCTGTTTGGGCAGAAGGTCAAGGCCAAATCCGGCTTGAACAAGCGCCCGCCTGGTTCAACCCAAGCGCCCGCTTGGTTGACCAGGAGGCCCAGGTTATTTCCAGAAATTCCCTTGAAGTCCTTCGACCCTAAATTCCAATATAGTCCTTTTATTTAAAATTCGTTCTATTGTGTGTGACCCTCTAGGATTATACTAAATTGGCAATGGGCTCAAACATGATTCCATAAGATATGATTAGGTTCTAGCAAACCGTCATACCTACCCAAATAGTATAACTAGATACAAGTTCGCATTCCTTTAGAATATGTCATAATCCCTTTGTCCACGATGTCATTGAACACAAGTCATGGTCAAACAGTCAACTTGTTTTGTTCAATACTTTCTCGATTCCGAATATGTTGATAATCCAAATGACATTGATCCAATCAATTCATTTGAGTCCGGCCGAACATTTCATCAACATCATTCCTACGAGAGGCCCAAGCTTGACATCTCTCCGTGGAGGGACAAATCCATTTAGCTTATTATTCTTCCCAACGGGAATCCGATCATGCCAATCATACCCTTTATAACTACCGTGTTAAGGTAGCGTTTGAATATGTCAAACACAATGTTCATCAAGTGGAAGACTATAATAACTTCATGTCTAAGGATTCAAATGACATAACTAATATGAGATATATGTACGACATAGACCATGACATAAATCTCATACAGCGGGTCATGTCCAGTACCTTGTTCCAAACAAGTACCCATAAATCTAACATGATCATCTCATGATCATTTAGCCTTTATACTAGTGCTTAAAAGTACTAGGGACGGGGATTATTATAAGTAAACATGAACAACAATAATAATCAAAACATCTCTTTTATTGATATGAAATAAATGATAACAATTACAACGTTTATTAAACGTGCCTAGGGCACCACTACTAACATTTTATATTTGACATCTCCTCCATTTGTATCAGGTTGTGTGGGTATTCTAACTTCATCATGAAGTACAAACCAGTTCCAAACACTGTTGGCATCAAGGTAAGTCTTAATATTATCCACAATCATCAATATGTGGAACGTCTTTCTCATTATTTCTTCTTGGTTGAGGCATGGTGTTTATTCTTCTGGATTCTTCACAAGATATTAAGCTTGAAGACACTTAAGTCTCTTAGAAACCAGCTCTGGTGCCAATTGAAAGAACATGTATCACTAATGTACTTAAACAAGGAAACTGGTAAGTTCACAAGAGGTCTACTATCAACAAATGATAGGTCGACTATCTTGAGGTGCAGTATGTGATTTGTTGAGTTTTGTAGCGGAATAATTAATGAATAACAAGGAAGAAATTAATGAGTAAATAACAAGTGATAAGTGTGTGATCTAGTGTAAGAGAGTAAGAGAGAAACACAACAATATAACGTGGTTCAGAGTATTGCAACCCTCCAACATCCACGCCTCACTGTCCTCAACAGTGAAGAAGCAATCTACTATGATCCTTCATTAAGTAATTACAATAAATTGCATACTCAACAGTGAATAAGCAATCCACTATGATCCTTCGTTAAGTAATTACAATAAATTGCAGGGAAAATTCGCTCAGAATTTTCCAGCCTAATTAGCCTTACTAACTAAGCTAGTGCTTGTTACAAAAGCACCAAAAAGGAAAAAGAAAAAGGATTCACACAAGTGAAAGTTTTGGTGATCTCGATGATGGCTCTATATAGCTATGTGAGATCTCTTTTTAACCTATTTATTTATCACATATTTATAAGTTTTAAAAGTGCTTTACAATTGATTTGTTTAAAAGCTTATATCAAGTTATTGTATGGAAAAAAGGGGTGTGAACTTCAGTTAATGGGTGCTTCTTTTATAGGTCATCACTTTATATCCGTTGAGTTCCAACGCTCTTGAACATCTGGGAAACGCTAATTGTCAGTTGATTATCTTTGACCAGAATAGTGCTTGTGAACACTACACACTCAGGTTTGACTTTGACCAAGAGCTGAGTTGGCATGTTATGTCAAGGTCTACTATCTTGAAGAAGTCTGTTATCTCGAAGGTCTGCTATCTTGAAGAAGTTTGTTATCTAGACTAATGAAGATAGTGGACCTTTGTGATGAAGATAGAGGACCTTTGTGATGACTTGAAGATTTCCAGTAACTTAAGTATTTTAAACATGTTTCTTCATAGACTGTTGTTGCTTTTAAAGGGTCTGTTTTAAGATCTTAATTATTTGTCAAAACTCTTCTTTAGAAACTAGGGTTCAAACAAGCACGTCTAGGGTTTTATATGTGATGGGAGTGTTTACATGGTGATGTTATCACCTTGCGATATAGAGAGTAGGCATTACTGTAAACAGACACATATTGGTGATATTAGTGAAATATCCTGGCTTGGCGGTGCCCCAAGAGGTAGTCATTGTTGTGATGAACTGGGTTAACAAATATTGTGGTCTTTTCTTGTTTATTATTTTCATATGTGATTGTTGCATGCATATTGTCTCTTTCCAAGGCATGTTATGTGACATGGCTGCTTGGATACCAAAATTTTCCCAACAACTGGTGTCAGAGCTTTCGGTTAAGAAGACCAAGAATGTCAGAATTGGTTGGAGACGGTTGAAGAAATCAAAATAAGAAATTCCAAAGGATTCAGATGGTTCAAAAGTATGATCCAAATAGGAATATGATTGCAAAGATCTAGATGAAATCATGTTGCAGCGATTCAGATTTGTCGAGATTCATTCTAGAAGTAGGGCATGGATCCAAGAACAGGGTTGCAGAATCTGGTTGTTGCTAGGGTTTGCAGAGATCTAGGTGGATCGTGTTATTGAGAAATTGTAGGAGCACTGAAGATGGGTTGAATGGATAAACATGAAAATTCGATAGAGTCAGATTTTGGGCAACCGATATCAAAGATAAAGAGAATGAACGGTATAAGTTTCTAGGCCTTGGTGAATGTGGGTTGCATGCGGGAGGTGTGTAGATAATGTGTAAGCACGAGCAATATGCGTAAGTGATACGTACAGAATGCATGCAATGCACGTGCTGAAATTCTGTAGTGCATGTGCAGATTTCGTGCAGTGCACGTACAGATTCGTGCAGTGCACGTGCAGAATTCGTGCAACGAACGTGCAGAATTCGTGCAGTTCGCTTACAGATTTTATGCGAAAGACGTACAAAGGGTGTACAGCAAGGGTACAGAGTATGTGAAAGTTTCTTGATGTGCAGAGAATTCAAAGGTGGAAGAGAAACTTGGTTGACCATTAAGCAGCTGAGAGGAAGATTGTGTTGTCTCCTTCGGTTGTGAGATGTAGAGGATTGCTGTGGTAGCTAACTTGATAGCTTTTGGGGTAGACGATGTTATACACTACATACAATATGTTCCCAGGGTTTCTAAACAAATCTTTTGACAAATAATTAATATATAAACACAGATTGACTCAAATCAAAGCTCAAGATAAAACAAGCCTTTCTATTTGAAGAAAACCAATGCAAAGTTCAACTATGTCTCCAAAGAAAAAATATGTATTGATAGTCGACCTCCATCAAGAAATAAGACATCAACAAGAAGAGAAAACCTTGTCATTTCACATGTACTCAACTCTAAAACAAACACATTGTAGACACCCCGATCTTGCACCCCCGACAAACCCTTTTGACCAGTCTAAACCCTAAAATTGACCTAGAACCCTCGATTTGTTTACACGGGAGTGCCGTGATCCTTATCGGTGCATCGAATGGATTAACAGACTTCAAATTCATGATCAGAGCGAAAAAATGTGTAAACAGATATGTACTTTAATTTTTGAGCTGCGGGACCCGAAACGGGGCTCGCACCCCTAAAACTGCTCATTACCATCCATTCTGTGCATTTTAAAATGTATATTTGTTATCCCTTGGTTATAAACATATTTCATATAGACGAACATTACCATAAGATTATTTCAAGCAACTTTTATGTTAGGCCCACGGACAACCGAGACACCGTAGTGCGTGCACACAGACAAAACTTGGACCGTTGCGGACCCAATACCGGAAGCATTATTTGTGGTCATACATGTCTAAAGGATTCCAACCATGGCATAATGAGACCCAACCACCATCCATCAAGTGGCAGCAAGTGGTTGGCCAAGTGGATAAGAAAGAAGCCAATCGAAGTGCGACACGTGGCAAAATAAGATTTCCTCAGCTGCCATCACTATAACCGTATGGCTCCTAGGGAGGAGTACTCCCCTAGGACATCTGTACGGCTCCTATTCCCCAGGCAGATCAGCAACTTGTCCCATTTGCAACTTGTGCATTCAAGCCACTTCAAGACCATTTCCAGCTGCTCCTACCCGGGTTGTTGGCTCCTAAATGACCTCCTAAGCCTAAGCAAGGGTAACCTGATGTCATTCACCTCCTACCCCATCCATATTACACCTCAATTCATCCATTTTTAAGGAGGGAGAGGACACGAGATTCAAAGGGAGAACACAAGAGAACTCACACATTCACCACACACAAGCCATCCTACACACACTCCATTCTCACTTTCTCTCTATCATCCAAACACTCACCTTAAACCTCCATAATCTCAACCCATACACCATAAATACACCACCATAATATCACTCTAAACACCCACACAAAACAAGCAAGAAAACTCACAACAAACACTCTCAATCCAAGCACAAACACCTTCAAGAAAAACCAAAAAAGTCTTCCATTGGAAGCAAAAGAAGCACAAACTAGGTAAATATATCTCCTTGTAATCTTCATACATGTAAAAATGTAGCTATTGATGTAGTTTTTAAGAGGTCTAGCCACTTGTTAGGCTAGACCTCCATTGATGAACCAAAGATGTAATACTTGTTGTCTCTTGCCATGTTCTTGTTTCAATAAATATTTGGGTTGTTTCCTTTGAGTTTTTATACCTTGTTATGATGTGAATATTGTATATATTATCTAGGTTGTACATGTTGAATGATCATGTTTGTGGATTTGGGGAGGTTTATACAGATCTTCATGTGTTTTCATCTAAAACCCCAAGTCTGTCCTTGTTCCTCTTTTCCCATGTAAAACATCATCAAGTCATGCTTAAATAGGTTATTTTCCATTCCTTTGTGTCAATAACATGTTTATCTATGCACACACAAAGTTTCATGCCCATAGCACTTCATTTGGTTAAGTTTTGATGATTGTTTTCATGATGTATGTGGCTGTCCAGTAAACTTTCAGTCCATACCACTCTGCCTTTTCACCTCCATTACACACATAAAACGTGATTTTTTGTCTTAGTTAATAAAATAGTTTTTGTTCTTCACATAATTGGGAAAATAAAAATATAAATATAATATTTTTCCAACAAGTATAAGTGGATTTTTCCATTTTTTGTTTCAACTCTTTGCTCTCAGGTTGAGGTCCTTGCTGTTCTGACATAAAAATGTCAGAGGTGTTTTGATATGCTTAAACTTTCTTTATGGACTTTAAACTTGTCATGCGTAATTTTTATGATGTTAGTAACAAGTTTCATTTTTGGTGTTTTCCCTAATTCCCACGTTTTCATGATGCAAATGACAGATCTTTCGTGGATGTACACCATGTTTCCTGTTCTGACTGCTTTTGAGTTCATCTTACATAACTTGTTTGGACATCATAAAATGCTCCTAAAATCAAGATAAAAATCATGTTTGATTTCTAATATGTTAGGAAGGAGTAATCACCCTTTATTTCCAGATTTCATGATTTTAAGACAGGTACATCAAAGGAGAGACAACAGTCCTTAAACTGGACATGGACATGCTTGGACATTTATTTTGATATAGGATTTGTCTCCCATTTTATTCATCATGTGTACATTATAGTCCCAACCTATTTTATGTTTTCCTTTACTTAATATGAATGCTCAAAACTATTTTCAAAACCAAGTGAGAGTCCACCCAAACCGGCTCTCATTTGTGAGTTTAAGCAAACATACCTAGAATAGAAAGACTCCTTTGTACATAAAATCACCACTTTTGTTAAAGGCATAAAAACAAGTCATAAAATGAACTTAAGAGGCATGCATGCTCGAGACCATCATGGGTGAGGAGTGTAACGACCCGAGTCCGCAGACCCGACCCACCACATAGGTACCATACACTAGCCCACCAAGCATCTCCTCAATTGGGTCAACCACAGCCCATCACAGGCCTCCAAAAGTCCAATGGATGATTTGATGCTTAGTAGGAGTGTATAATTCCCACATATTTCCGATGTGGGATGGGGGATATTACAAGGAGAGTGCCTAACTCCTTCTCTTCTCGTAACTTAGCCCTTGAACCCACTTCTCAAAACAAAAGGTTTTATCTTCGCTTTTCCTAAAATAAAGCGAGGTGGCGACTCTTGAATTTGTTTAAAACTTTGAGAGGATACCATATATATATATATTTATATATATATATAAACGGAGATCAAGCTTTCTTAAAATAAAAGATCATATCTTCCTTAAAAGGTCAATCCGCTAACGAAGCATTCTTTTCAAATCCCGCTTATAATATCACCTTGAGGTTTAATATGCTAAAGTCCTTCGCGGTTCTGTCCATTAGAAACATTGACCAAGGACCCCACACCGGAATTGGCGTCCAAGACAACCGTCCACATCCACAACAAGATCAAAAGGTTGGAACACCGTCTACAAGGAGAGGCCCGTGCTTCGAAAGCCCAAAGGCGGTTACATCAAATGGAGATCCATACCTTCGTGTGCTACGCACCTTAAAAGGGAATCACCAAAAGGAGATGGCCAAAGCAAACTCCCAACTCATGAGTAGACGAATCCGGCAATTACAACGCCAAGCCAAATGGAGACCTCGCGACATCTTTCCCGATGACACGGAACCCGAGTTCCCAGTGGAAGACATGGAATATGCCACCGACAACCCCTCCAACAAATGAAGAAGAAAATGGATCACCATGCCTCATGGGATCCCATCCCTAAAAAAAAAAAAAAAAAAAAAAAATTGAGTCTTCCAGCCTCGTAGGATCTAGATTTTCACCAAAGTCCATTCTGGACTGTGTCTTTTTCTTTTTTACAAAGGTCCACACCTGGGACATGTATGTATAAAGTTATCTAAATAAAAGAGTCATTTTCCTTCTCTTCTCTCTAGACTTGAGACATTATTTGCAATATACATTTACTCTTGAAATTGCATTGCTTGTTATCATCAACTGATTGCTACGTCCCTAAAATGATGAATTGACTTCTAAGCATACTAGTCAATGATGACTCATTAAGGACGAATGGACCTAACACAAATGAAAAATGCTAAATGCAAACAATTAATCTCGATGTAAATAAATGTTGTGATCAATTAGCATGAAGAAACCATTAATGGCAAGCCTTCCTCTATACACATACCTGATACACATTTCCCGATACACAACCCGATACACCTTTCCGATACAAATTCTTGATGCACATCAAAGGTATCCCGAGACAATGAAAAGGAAAGGATGTTGTTGCTCAACCACCAAGATTCAACCGTGATCGCACATGTACAACCGAGCAAGGGACTTTCCGGATCCTCGAAGTCAAAGCGAGAAGTGACAGACAGTCCACCAAAGGGCTACAAATGAGCCAATGTCAAAGATAGCAAGTTGGGGCTAATGTTTCCCCTCTCTCTCTCAAAAAAAAAAAAGAAAAAAAAGAAAAAAGATGGGAAGAGAGAAAAGAAATGAATGATGGAAAGAAGGAAAGGGAATGAATATATGCGAAGAGGAAGTTTGCCTCAAAAGCTCACCAAGTTCACCGCAAAGCCCACCCCCAAGGGTTCGCAAGAAAGAAAGTCTATCTCAAAAGACAACTAAGAAGGGACTCACCTCAAAGGTCCCGTTCATCTCAAAAGATGACCACACCAAAGAGGGTTCACCCCAAGAGGTCCATCCCAAGGAGTTCACCACAAGGCAAAGCGATCAACATCGACGAAGCAACAACATCCTTCAAAAGGACACCAGCTTCAACAAAAGGCGATCCACCGCCGAACTACGGTGACCTGAGCTCCTCAAAATGAGGGGAACGTAGGCAACCTTCGGGTCCGGTCACAATATGAAACAAAACCATCAAACCGTGGTCCTCTTAAAATGACCAAGTTCTCTTCTCTCGGTCCCATCAATAACCGATTTCCCAGACACACCTTCTTCTTTCGATCTTGCCATTGATCGAATCTTAATCTCAATTGATCACAACATTTATACATGTTAAGGCTAATTGCTTGTTATAATCTTGATTTAATAATAAACATGGTCCATTCAAGCAATTATTTTGATGATATTAACTAAGGCAAATTTCAAATGTCTCGACAAGTCTTCTTTTCTTCATCTTAGGAAAGAGCTAAACACTTATGTTCTGTCAAGCAAGGGCTCCCTCCCATTTCATGATACATTGCTCAAAGAGCTCACCAACTTAAAGGGACTCTCTCCCAAATAAAATGACCTTGCATGTTTCCTCCAAAAAAAAAAATATTTTAAAGTCCCCATTCTATCGAGTCGGCTGGATCACTCATAAAAAAAGAGAAAAAAAAAGGTGAAAGGCACCAAAAAGGTAGCCCGCTAGGTTGAAAACCCGTAAGGGCGGCCTAGGCAAAAAACATGGTGTGCCATAAAAGACGCAAAAAGAGATGTCCGCTAGGTTAAAAACCCGAAAGGGCGGCCTAGGCAAAAGAAAGGGTGCGTCATGAAAAAGGGATGGGTTCCTAACCTCACTTCAAATGTCAAAAGATGGTATTGGGTCTACGCCAATATCAAAAGTCGAAGGACGACATTGGGGCTACCTCCACAGCGACGACAAGAAAGACATGAGGCTACCTCCACATCAACAGCAACAAGGACATGGCCTACCTCCACATCAATGGCAAAGATGTCATTGGGGCTATCCCCACAACAGTGACAAGCAGATTTCCTACCATCACTCCTCAATGAATGGACTAAATCCAAAGGACTTTATGCATAACAAACCTCGCGGTTAAGTTAAAATAAAAAATTTGACTAACATGCTTCGTTAAAAGATTTGCCTTTAGACATAAGCATTTCCAAAATTTGCCCTTTTGGCATCATTTATAAAAGACCATGTTTCAAGCAAAACGCTTTTGATCTCCTCTTAAAATGATTTTTCCAAAGTCTTGGACTTTTGCGTCCACAATGTGTCTTAAACGTTGCTCCTAGGCTCCCCCGGTGTCGAGAAAATGAGCCAACCATCCTGTAGAGTAGTGTTGACCAAGCCGAGCCTCGACCCAGAGTGGTCATTCTAGGCTAAAGCCTTTGCTCCCGGCAGTCCTTAGACGGACGTAAGACCAGTTTTCCCCATCCAACTCCCCAAAGATGGAGTGGACCCAAGTCGAGCCTTGACCTAAAGTGGTCATTTTAGGTTAAATCCTTTGTCCCCGGCAGTCCTTAGTCGGACGTAAGACCAGTTTTCCCGTCAAACTCCCCAAAGATGGAGTTGACCCGAGCCTTGACCCAAAGTGGTCATTTTAGGTTAAAGCCTTTGTCCCCAGTAGTCCTTAGTCAGACGTAAGGCCAGTTTTCCCATCAAACTCCCCAAAGATGGAGTTGACCCGAGTCTTGACCCAGAGTTGTCATTTTAGGTTAAAGCCTTCCAAAAACATCAACACATTCCACCATCCTTAGAGAAAGCTAACATAATTTAGAAAAATATCAACGTCTCCTCAAAGAAAACTAACTTTAGTTCAGAAGACAGTCTACCTTCTTAAATACTGTCAACATCACCTAATGCCTACAAATCCCATTATAATCATCACTCAAACTCACCACACCAAAAAATCACCAAACTTTTGTGCTTACCCAATATATGTCCCAAATACTCACTTCAAACTTATTGTCTAACCTTCTAACACACACTCAAAGGGGTCAAATTCTATTATTTTTCTTATTTTATAGGTATTCAACAGAGGAATATGGTACTTAGATAGTGGGTTCAGTATACATATGACCTTTAAGAATGTTTGGCCGCAGAATTTCACACCAAAATTGGTAGAAAGTTGCTCATTACCTATGAAAAACTACCCACGGAATAGATCCATCGCTACTAACTACGGAATTTCATAATTTACCGACGGAAATCAGCTTTTGTTAGTGCGGGAACCTCAAAATATCAAAATTAAAGTTTTCCCACGGAAATCGAATTTAATTACGGATTGGTCCATCAGTATTACTTACGGACTATGTCCGTAAGTGGTTGTGATGGACATTTCCGTAGGTAAGCTTAATTTGACTTTGAGCATCCATAAGAAGTTCAATTTTAAAAGGTTATTTATGAAAATTTAACTTACGTACGGACATTCCGTAAGTAATTCCGACGGATTGTTCCATGGGAATTTTCGATGGGTTTTCCATAACTAAACTCTATTTTCGTATGTAAGGCTAAAATGATGCTCAAATGAGACAAAAGGATGAGATTATAGCAAGCTTAACAAAGACAGTAAACACCCAAGTTGAACGAATGCGGGAAGAAATAAGGGAGAAAAATGGAGCAGCATATGCAACAAAAAATGCAAGAAATGATGAGGGCTATGCTCCAGCAACAACAACCTCCTAGTGGTAATAACTTTAACTCTTCTATTGGGCAATACTTAAATTCGAATGGAAATGGACGTAGGGGTGGCCGTGGTGGTAGTAACAGCTCCCAAAGTCGTGAGAGCGGTAATGATTAATGATTTTTACTTGTTATTTGGAGCAAGGATAACTAAAACACTTTTATTAAACTTTTTTATTTGGTTTGTAAGATGATTTATTGTTTTGGATCATTGTTTGGTGGTGTTGTTTTGAAACTCTTAAAAGCATTGTAATATATATGTTGTTTGGAGTGTTAAGTAGAAGTATTTGGTGTTATTTGGTATGCTATGGTAGGATTGGTGTTAGTTTGGTTTATTATGTTGGGATTGCAAGTATGCATCTTTTTTCATGTTACAAGAGGTTTTTTGTATTTTAAATATTTTTTTTTAAATCTACCCAATTTACCTACCGAAATTTTTTTGGGTATAATATTTTAAAATATTTTATTTTTCAGTGGCGGAGTAGTCCGTAACTAACGTAAATGTTTGACGGAATGTTTTTCCATTATCTACATCAGTTACTTACGGATTGTCTGTCAATAATGTTCATTTTGTGACGGAGTATTCCATCAATATGTGCCGGTAGTGTTCCGGTCGGCGACCAGAGAAATATTTGCTGACGGAATTTTACTTCATTTTTTGACGGTTTGTTTGTCCTTTTCGACGGATATTCCGTGGGTAATACTTACAGAATTTCCGTGGGTATTACCAACAAAAATTTACTTACGGAACTTTAACAGACAAATTATGTCTGTAACATCCGTTTACTGACGGAATTTGGTGTTTACCTACACAGATTTTTGTGGGTAATAGGCCTTTTTCTAGTAGTGGTCGAATTGTAAAATTTGGAGATAACTCAAAAGGGCATGGAAATTTTGTTACAAAAAGCATCATACTCTCCAATGTCTCTTATGTGGAAGGTCTCAACCACATTCTCATAAGCACTAGAAAAATTTGTGACATTAGATTTTATATATGTTATATGCAAAAATAAACATAATACAATTAAGAATCCAAGTGAACAAACTATCCTAACTGGATCAATAAATGGAAATCTTTATTGCATCTCATTGGAAATTGTCTATGTTTCTAATGCCATGTATGTTTTGTCCTACAACTAATCTAATCTAGCATGGCGTTGGCACAAAATAATGGCTCAGTTAAACCTCAAACGCATAGAAAAACTTGCCTCATCTAAACTCTTTTTCTATAAAGGCACCATTTCAAGCAACAAACACTTTGTTCTCGATCTGAAGGGATATAAATGAAATACATTTATACATTTAAACTCTTTGATTTTCTTAGGATGTACCACGAAAATACATTTATCAGATTTATATATACGTTCTTTTTAGACAAGTCTTTTCACAAAAGGTTCACATCTTGAAATCTTCATAAAAGGTAAACTATGTTTTCTTCCATTGCATATCTCATACGATATCTTTTGAACCGATTCTGATGGAACTCTATCTAGTGTGAATAAAGTTGTTTCCGTGCATGACACCAAAAAGATAAATGAAGATAACCTCACTCATCATCAAATGAAATACATCTAATAAGGTCCTATTCCTCATCTCAGATACACCATTCCATAGTGGGTTTTGAGGTGGGGTTATTTGTGGAACAATTCCATAATTTTTAAGATGATCGTCAAATTTTTGGCTCAGATATTTATCACCTCGATCAGATCGAAGTGCTTTAATTGTTTTGTCAAGTTGATTTGTACTTCATTCTGAATTATCTTTAATATATCAAATGATTAATTTTTGTATTTTATTAGATAAACATAGTGATATTTACTAAAATCATTTGTGAATATAATGACGCATTGATACCCTTGCCTAGCCTTGCTACTTAATAGACCTCTTACATCAGTATGTATTAGTCCTAAGAAGTTACTAGCCCTTTCATTACTCCTTGTAAAAAGTGTCTTGGTCATTTTTCCAAGTAAAAAAGATTCACTTATAGCATATGATTCATAATCATGTGAGTCTGAAAGTCCATCCTTATAGATGATAGATTTGCGCTTCTTATTTATATGAATGAGGTGGTAGTGCCACAAATACGTATGGTTTACACAATTGGTTTGGATTTCTTAGTTATGTTATAGATATTCTCATTATTCGGTTTCTCAAGATATAGGACATAAAACCCATTATATGAATCCGCAATACAATAAAGCATATGATCATAATAAATAGACTTATTCTTAATAAGAAAAGAATACATTTGTCATCCAAACAAGAAATTGAAACGGTATATTTATTTATAGTAGATACATAATAACAATTGTTTAAAACAAGTATGAGCCCACTAGGTAAAGTAATATCATAAGTTCCTACGGCTAATTCTACAACTCTTGCTCCATTCCCAACTCGTACGTCCACTTCACGTTTGTTAAGTAGTCTTCTGCTTCTCAATCCCTAAACATTTATTCAAATGTGAGATCCAAATCCGGTATCTAATACCAAGGAACTAGAAGTAGAAAGATAAATATCTATAACATAAATACCTGAAGCAGTAGTCTCACTACCCTTCTGTGTCTTTTGATCTTCCAAATATGCCTTGCTATTTCTTTACTAGTGACCAATCTCATTGCAATTGAAGCACATTCAATCCTTTAAAGCTTTTGGTTTTTCCGCAACTATTGCCTTAGGTTTGACAACATTTACCTTGCCATTATTTTAAAACCCTTTTCTTTTATTGACCATAAGGACTTGAGTTGGTTTTTTCTTGATATTCTATACAACAGTTTTAAACATCCAATGTAATCTTCTAAAGACTGCATTCATATTATAGTTTATGTTGAAATGATCATAACTATTAGGTAATGAATTCAAAATCAAATATGTTGTTGGAACATTACCTTCAGATGATTGCCTAACTCATAGACATCAAAGTGTTCCAGATCCTTCTGATGTTCTGGACACATGGTAGCAAGCATAAGACAACCGATATCTATATAATCATCACAATGCTTCTTATATTGTCCTTAATTGCCTTTAGGAAATTAGTAGGAGCTTCTTCGAGACTAGACTAATCGAGAATGTACAACTTCCATTCTTTCTTAGGAACAATTCTTAAGCTTCCGACCGAGACAAGGAAGTTATCTCATTTTCCTTGAGTTTGTCCTTCCCAAGGCCAGATCGTAGTGACAAAGTAGGATTAGAGTTTGATGCCATTATCTACACAATATGCAAAATGTATAAACATATGTAAGTACCAACTTCATTTAAGAAATATTTCATGTATTTCAAAAAATCTCCCACTAAATTTATACACCTTCACATATAACAATTGTAAAATATAATTTAAGTGGGCTAAGATTGATATTTCACTTAATTTGAGTTAGCTATGACATATCACTTAAAATTAAGATATTTAGATAGATAACTCTTTATCAATTAAATCTCATGTCATTCTTCTATCCTTTATGGAATTTAACATCATATCTCACAACATATTTTAATTTCATCTTATGCCTTAGGCAAAGAATAATATTGATAGCCTCATTAAGTTTAACCATTTTAAACGTATTTGAACCATTACCTCATCTTGTTTTACTAAGATAGTACAATGTACCTTGCTATGACAGAGTCCACATCAATACGATTAAAGTTTTAACAAGTGGTTTAATCGTGGATGGCTTATAAAACTTCAAATTTCATGAAAGTTTTAATCTATATGCTAATGCACCATAAATATTCATGTATAAAACATAATATAAGTTTGCAGTGATGGTATTAATTAAAATTATGTGATTATAATTAAGCAGCAAATTTTTTTAAGGCATTCTCTTATGGCTATGCGGACGTATAGGCACTTCTATGCTCTCGCCTTGTTCCACATAAATCATATCAAGATTATCAATTTCCATAATCATATTATCAATGATTATCAATACTTATATCTATCCACATCAATCGAATTAAAGTTGGGCCCGCAAACAATCAAGGCACCAGAATGTGCGCGCAAGAATTATTGCGGAGCCGATACTTCTGAAATCGTTGTTTCTTCTAAGTTAGGGGTATTATAAAAGTGGGGGTGCAAGGTTTGGGTGTGTTTACGGATTTCGGTTTAATGTAAGAAGTTTTCAATTTAGGGTATGAGAATTAAGGGTAATTGGTAATTATAACTCCAAATAACCTCACTTAAGTCATATGACAAGGGCAAATGATGACTTAAAGATATTTTCTGAAGATTCATTAAAAAAAAACCTTACATGACAAAATTTATCAACTTTCAACCCTAAATAGACAAAAGTGAAACATCATGGCCCAAATTATGAATATGCTTCAAAACGTTGGACCCAATAATGTCGTTTGCCCAATGATTTTATATCTCATTTAAAAGAATCACATACAAGCATTGGAATTATTTATAATTATTCTTGCAGCTCTTGTACAACTGTTTGGTTTTGATGCAACGATGCACAGCGGAATAACAACGAAAACGAAACCCAAGGAGATCCATGTAAAAATATATTTTACTAATATGAATAACGTTACTAATCACACACGTACAAATCAAGTACGCTTATTGAGGATTGCATGATCCAGTATTGGAAAACTCTTTTCTAAATTTAGCTAAAATATGATTTATTTTCTTGTGTATGATTATTGAGCTTCAATGATTCTCAAACAATAATCTCAATAATCATATGTCGTGATTCATTCTGGTTATTAGACATAGACTAGCATCTATAATCAGTCCAAACCTAATTCTTAGGGTGAAAGAAAACCCGAAGCAAGGCACAATACCTTTTTGAATCAAATTCCACGCAGCCCAACCCATTGAAGAAACGAGGGTTATGTTGGCGCATAGTGCACGCATAAGCAGGCCTATGCAAGAGCCTAAGGCGGATGCATAGCCCTACTGCAGTCATAGGTCTCTGATGGCCATCCGGGCGCTTAAGGCGGCGGCATAGACGCTTATGTGGCCGCATAACCCCGATTTTGGCTTTTTTAAAACTTCGTTCTTTGCGTGCGATCCTTTAGGTTTGCATTATATTGGCCATGAGCTAGATCCTATTATAGGCTCCTAAATAATACATTGTCGCTAGAAAGACATTATGACTACCCAAATATGTAATTATCGAAAGTCTGATATCACCTTTAATAGAAAATATCTTAATCATTTTGTCTCACGATATCTATTTAAATACAAGTCAAGGTCACGTCAAATTTATATAATCCAAAGTTGGTTTCTCGATTCCCATTAAATTGATAAATCAAATGACATTGATATCTATCAATTCATTTGGGTGTGACCACGCAATTTAATCAAACTTAATGAGGGGCCCATCAGTTATCTCTCTCATAGAGAAATAAATCTCATCATGGCTTATGAATTCTCCTCTAAAAGATTCTTATTATTATGCCAATACCCATTGAAGGATATAAAGATATAATTATTATGACATTATTGATGACATTTGACAATGCAATAATATCACAAAGAATCTATATCTAGTACCTTATTCTCCAACAATTATCCACAAGTGTAATCCGTATCTCTATACACATAATTATCTCATTATTATCCATTATATTTATGCTAGTCCTTCATAAGTGACTACGCATAATAATTATTATAATAAACATGCAAATGATATAATAATTATAAACTTGTTAATCTCTTTATAAATGAAAACATGACATTACATAAAAGTCATTGTCAAAGGCCTAGGGCATAACCACTAACATTCCGAAGAAGCCAAGCCGTACGACGCTATACTCAAGCTCAGAGCCGTAATTTGTGTGAGCTTTTCTAAATGTCCTTTATTTTTATGACTTGTACAATTTTCTCCCAACCTTACATCTTGATATGCTTACTATGCTTTAATACTCGTTACAATCATTCAAGCTTGGTGTTGAATCTTATCTGCTAACTCCACATCTTTGCTATTTTCAGTATCCACTTCCAGTGGCTTACTAGTATAAAACAAAGCACAAGTCACATAATATACGAGATTCACTGCCTGTATTCCACTCACAAGCCAGAAATAACATTCCAATCTCCCTCTATTCAGATTCCGATCTGGTAACCAATTCCTCTCCTTTCCAGTGTATTCATGAACTAAAGAAACCATCAAAGTCCCCATATAACTCCCAATCGCAACCGCAATCCAATTCAGAGCCATAGCTGTGCTTCTCATACTCTCCGGTGACTGATCATAAAGAAACTCCAAATGACCAACTGCCATGAAGCTTCAGCAATTCCGTGAATGCAAAACTGAGTAACTAACCAAAAAACGCTTATGGGTATTGTTTCAGTTGGCTTGTCTAGCAAGTTATGGTCTTCTGCTACTGATTTTCTTTTAATCTCAACAAATCCAGAAACGATAGTTGAAATAATATTGATAGTAAAGCCTATGCCCATTCTTTGTAAGCATGTGATTCCTTGAGGATTCTTTGTTAGTCTACGAGCCAAGGGAACAAACATGCGTTTATATAAAGAGAGGGCGATTAGCATGGTTAGTACACTTAAGATGGACAAGCTAGCTGGTGGTATTTCGAAGGAATGGGAGAGGTGACGGTTCATGATGCGTGCTTGGATGATGATGAAACTATGTTGATGGGAGTTTGAGGTGACTAGTAATATGGCTGCAGCCCAAATAGGCAACATTCGGACCAATGACTTTAGCTCCTCGACTCTGTGGACTGTGGCTAGTTTCCATAGATCTGGCTCTAGTGACTGGTTCATGTCATCTTGTGTTACGACAGCAGCTCTGTCGAACCACCTGAAATTATAAACAAATATAATTATTTGATTTATTCTTGCATGTTATAAGTCTATAAGGTTAAAGATAATGTCTAATGAAATGACTAAATATCTTCTTCTTCCTTTTTCAGAATGACGGTTTAACTTTTTTCCTTCCCTTGTAGCTTTTATGTTACTTTCACACTTCCATTGAGTAAAGTGTTTTACTATTCTCTGTGTTCCATAATAAAAATCCCGCATTCCTTTTGGTTCGTCAAGAAAAGAATGACGCATTTCTAAATAACGAACAATTCGTATTATTTTTACCATTTGTACAAGCAATGCACAAACATAAAAACCACTTTTCTCAAAAACGTTTACCAGTCAAATTTAAGATTTATTATGACACGGAGGAAGTATATTAAAGCATACCGGAGATTATTTGTATGCGAAAGCCTTCCTTCAAACGAAATTCCAGCATCGAGCTCATTGTTATGGTAAAGGAGTGCATGGTCGTGTGGTACAACGGCCTTTCTCTTCGTAATTGCAGCAACTACGACTTGAGCCACTCTTACCCAAGGGCTTCCTCCCAGTTTTACTTTCTTATATGTTTGTGAGCCGATAAGAAACACGAAAATCGATAAAGCCATAGCGATTGTTGGGATTCCTAGTCCCCATGCCCATCCTACTTTATCTTGTATATAAACAACAACTGTTAGAGCTGTTAATGTTGCAAGTCCCATGCAGAAATAGTACCAATTGAAGAAGTTCCAGCCTCCAGACTTGGATTTATATTTGGCCATGTCGAATTGGTCAGCTGCAAATGTAATGACATTGGGCCTAATGCCAGCTGAGCCAAGTGATGTGAGGAGGAGGGAGAGGTAGAGTATTGATAGTTGGAAGGATGAGGCATCTTTGCAGTTCTCTTGTGTTGGACATGGTGGTGGTCGAAGATGGGGGAGTATTGACGACATGGTAATCCAAATCATCCCCTATAAAAATCATGGAATTTATTATAGATCAAAAAAGAAAAAAACGGTTTTATTTATGTAAACGAATGCAACCATTTTACAATACAAATTCATAGGGTTACCAACAATTTTATTGTGTATGTCGTAAAATGGTAATTTATGTTTTTCTTTTTTTCACATTATTCAGAGACATAAGGATTACTAGTATGCTATTGAGTGATGCAACTCATCTGATGTTGATCCTATTGACTTTTCCCCATTCCTTTTGATCTTGGTATACATATTTTTTTTATTATTTAAGGAATCCTTAGAGAGAGAGAGAGAGAGAGAGAGAGAGAGAGAGGGAGGGAGGGTGAGAGAGAGAAAGAGGGAGAGAGATACCAGCTCGTAAATGAACAAACCAGCAACAATGGTTTTAAAGCGGCCAGCAAAGGAATCAGCAATGAGGGCACCGACAAGGGGCATGATACTGGCAGTGCCACTAAAATTGGTGAGGGTATTGGAAGCCTTCACCGTAGGCAGGTTTAATTGTGTTGTTAGGTAAGTGATCATATTTGCGTGAAACCCAGTGCCTGCGAATCTATCGCATACCTCATTTGCTGTCAGAAGACCATGAAACTATAGTTTGTTAGAAAAAATTTACAAAATTCGAAAATCATGTCATTGTGAAAGTTAATCATGCAATGATTTTTAAGACATGGTAGGAATTTTCCGTAGTTTTTGTTATACATTCGAAATTTTTGTTACCCGTCACTTAAGCAATGTACAACAATTGTCTTCAACTAAATGACAATGTCTTGTATTTCTGTAAAACACAAAAACCGAAGCATTTCTGAATCCTCGCTACTTGCATATCTTAATCTTCAAAACAAATTCTTAGGAAAAATAAATTAGTATAAACAAGGAAACAAAATTACTTATAATTATTTTTAAAACGCATGTTCCGTCTATGTATGCAAGAATGTATGTCCCTTACAGAATGTTAAAATCAATCAAACACAGTGTTATAATAATTTACATAATTTAATGTTAGGATTGATGATGAGGATGCTCCTATAATTTTTCAAGTTTCTTTACGTGAGAACTTTGTGGAGTCTTATATTAGTGGGAATGATATAGTATCTTTGGAAGAGTTCTGATATGCTCCTCATACAAGAGAGCTATGCCGCCCGGCAAGTAGTACGAGTACAAATAATCAGGGATCTACACCTGTTGCTAGTAGCGGAAAGGGAAACTAAAATGGGGAAAGAAGCGTAATAAGAATTCATCCTCGAAGGGTCCGTTGATATCTGTAATTATTGCAAGGGAAGGGGTGGTGGGAGTCTGAATGTTTGAAGAATAAGAAGTAGCATTACAAAAAGGAAGGAAGTGATGTTGTAGTAGATAGTACCGGTTCTAAAGATGAATATACCTGACTAATGAAAATACACCTCTAAATGATGTATGGATTCTAGATTATGGGGCTTCTTATTATATATGTACAAAACCTTCAGTCAATATGAAACGATTCTATCCACAAGGTGGTTGATATTGGCTCCATAAATTGGTAGACACATGATGGTAAATTTTCACATTGAGCAATTTAAGGCTTGTTCCACACATAATGAAGATCATGATATATATCACTAAGTGTGTTGTACTAAAAGAGGTTCATTTCCAACAGTGAAGGTCGAGATCTATATGTCTGCAAGGGTTCGCATGTGCTTCTCGTAGGTAGAACGTGGGGATTCATTTACATCCTACAATGTTATAATATTTTATGGGGCAATGCTAGGGGCACAAAAGAAGTTTACAACATAAAAGATACAAAGTGAGGTGGAGATATTTTATAGGTTAAATCGATAGTGGACCCGGTACACTCTAATTAAAAACACCAATAAAATTTTGACACATTATTTTGTAACCCACATTTTTTGCCACTTTTTTGTAACTTTATATTTACCCTATTTTATGTTCAGTTGATATTGCATCATAAAAAGTTGGCAAGGAGAATATGACCAAGTTGTGGCATTTGAGACTCAGTCACATAAATGAAAGAGAGATATAAATTATGTCCAAAGTGGATCTTCTACACGGTCACAAGGTCAAGGATCTTGTGTTCTGTGAGCATTGGGTATTTAGGAAACTACATCGTAGCAAGTTTCCAAAGAGAACCCACATAAAAAAAAGGCACGCTCGATTATATCCGTTAGATAATATATTCCACACATAACAGAAAACTAAACATGGAAAGATATATAGACTTGAGGGTTACTCCATTTATAGCTAATTGGTTTTAAAATTAAAACTCCAATATTGTTCTTTATCCACCAAGTCCAGACCATGTTCACACTAGTCCCTGATTCTACTTATTACCCGTTTATAACTCTAAGATGGTATCAGAATGGCCTGACCTCTAGACTTCGCCATTCCACTCTTCCGCTGCTTCTACATGAGCTCTCTCTTATACAGGGCCCAATATCTCCTATATTCTACAAGGTTTACATGCTTAACCCTCCTCCTTATCTCCTGGTCACACGTGAGGACGCATGTTAGACAATATGTCTCACATCTAATAGACGACTATACATGGACTTATAGATATAGAATTGAGAGACTAATCCCCTATCACTAATTGAATTTAAGGTGTAACCTACAATATAGTCCATTATCAGCTCAATCCAGCCTATGCTTACACTTGGGTCTGACTCTACTTCTTACCTGATTGAAATTCAACGAATCTCTTATTGTTGGGCTCCTTCTCAGGTTAAGTATTTTAAGGGTTTTTTGCTCATAATTGATGACCACTGAGGATGAATCGGGTTATCATAATTAATCCCTTAACAATTTCAAGATGTGAAAGGCCCTAGCGGAAAATCAAACTATAAAGAAGATCAAAAAGTTGAGAACTTTAAGTTGAGAGGATTGCTACGAATCACACTATCTAGGAAAAACCATAGTTGAATGGTGTTGCAGGAATGTAGCAGACACTTTTAGAGAAAGCAAGGTGCTTGTTCTCGGATGCTTGACTAATTAGAAAACAATAAGCATAAGTGGTTATTTGATAAATATTTACCTCACTCACACAGGTATTCATCTCAAAGTTCCTTTTGATATGTGGTCCGGTAAGTCCGCTGATAACTCAATTACGAGAGCTTTTTGGCTCTATTACTTATTATCATGTGAATGTTGGGGTGCAACCCAAAGTCCCACATCGGCAATTGAGGAAACAATTGCAAGGTATATAAGAGCACTCACTCACTTCATTAGTATGAGGCCTTTTGGGGGATGCCCAAAAACAAATCCGTGCGGGCTGGGCCGAAAGCGGACAATATCATACTAATGTGGGAAAGTGGTGGTGGTGGACGCGGTCCCTACAAGTGGTATTAAAGTCATGGTTCGGATGGGTCCGACCGGGTGGACCGTGTGTGTTCTTTATATGGTGGGGTTCCCCTTGTGCGACATAGCGAATCAAGTCTTGCAATCGAGGGCGATGGTGTTTCGCGGGCGGTTGGTACAAGCTTTCGCTGGATATGGGCCATTGGAAACACTGCGGGCCATAGCGGTGTGGTCCTTGGTTTGAGGGGAGGATTGTTAGGGTGCAACCCAAAGTCCCACATCGGTAATTGAGGAAACAATTGCAAGGTATATAAGAGCACCCACCCACTTCATTAGTATGAGGCCTTTTGGGGGATGCCCAAAAACAAATCCGTGCGGGCTGGGCCCAAAGCGGACAATATCATACTAATGTGGGGAAGTGGTGGTGGTGGTCGCGGTCCCTACAAGTGGTATTGGAATAGAGACCAACCGGGAACTAGCGAATGGAGCAAACAAGGAAATCACGTCGGAGGAACTGATGTTCTGGGCAACCGCCCAGGATGATTGTGGGCGACCGCCCACTTCATCAGAAGGTCCGTCAGTTTGAAGCCTAGTTTGGGCAACCGCCCAAAGACATTGTGGGCGACCGCCCAAGTGTCGGGGCAGGTCTGGACTGAGACGGATTTTAGGCCAGATTTCGGGTTTCTTTGTCCATCTAGGGTTAGGTTTTATTCTAGGTTTGCTACATAAGCAATGTTCCGCCCCCATACTCATTGTAACTCCATATTTACATATTATAGTGCAAGATCCTGGCTTGGTAGTGCCCCCAGACGTAGTCAAACATATTGACGAACTGGGTAAACAATTTCTGTGTCTTTTGCTTTGTTAAATTCTTGTGTTTTGTTTGTGGTGCCATTATTTTCTTGCGATTTGCTTGGGTGTTGGGTTGGGAATGGTCAATTCCACAATAACTGGTATCAAGAGCTTTGGTTGGACGATCAAAGGGGTTTATCAAGCAATCAAGAATGGGCAAGGATAAATAAGCGGTTGAGAAATTTGATGGTTCTGACTATGGGTTTTGGAGGATGCAAATAGAGGATCTCTTGTATAATAAGGATCTCTATAAGCCTCTAACAGGAGTCAAACCGGAAAAAGAAAAGCAGGAAGACTGGGATCTCATGGATCGGAAAGCCTTAGGGGTGGTTCGATCTACTTTATCGAAGTGGATCGCGAAGACTACCAGGAAGGCGAAAACCACCAAGGAGCTATTGGATTATCTTACTGAGAGATTTGAAACTCCATCTCTGCAAATAAGGTTGATTTGATACGCAAGATGGGTAGTCTCAAGATGCAAGAGGGAGGATCCATAGCTAAACACATCGATGAGTTTATGGATATTATAGACTCATTGACTGCGTTGGAGATTACTTTCGGTGACGAGGTTCATGCGTGTTTATTGCTAGCGTCCTTACCAAGGAGTTGGAGCGGAACGGTGACAGCGTTAAATGCTTCAGCGGGTAAGAACAAATTGAAGTATGATGGTGTTAAGGACTTTCTCTTGGGCGAGGAAAATCGCATAAAGAAGTTGGGGACACCGTCTACTTCGGAATCGGTCTTAGCTACAACTAGTAGGGGAAGACCGGGTTCTAGCAATAAAGGGAGAACAGGGTCAAGGGAAAGTGTAATCGAGGGTGGGGATCAGTATGAGGAGAACAAAAAAGACCAAAGTTTGCAAGAGGATCGGTAGAGTGCTATCATTGTAAGGAGTTAGGACACTACAAGAGGGATTGTCCCATGCGAGGGGATAAATCGGTGAATGTGATAATCGAAGGTGACGATGTACTGATTCTGAGCGATAGTAGTGCGCTAGAATCATGGGTGCTGGATTCGGGGGCATCATTCCACTCATGCGGGCATGCAAGAGCGATGGATAATTACACTTCCGGTGATTTTGGAAAGGTCTATCTGGCGGATGGCGAGCCTTGGGAAATCAAGGCGAAGGGGGATGTCATAATAGGAGCATCGGACGGGAACGTCTTATATCTACACGGGGTCAGTCACATTCCGGGTTTGAAAAAGAACCTGATTTCAGTTGGGCAGCTGGGTGAAGAAGGTTACACGGTAACTTTTAGCTGCAGGAACTGGGTTATTACCAAGGAGGATTGTGAGATCGCTCGGGGTAATAGGGAAGGAAGATTGTATTTGGCGGAAAACACCAAGGATAGTATCGCGGTGGCGTCAGCCAAGGGTGATACGGATTTGTGGCACTGTCGATTGGGTCACATGGGTGAGAAGGGGGTATCCCCGGTAACTTCTCGGTTTGGTGTGTCATATTACATGACCTTCATTGATGATTCGACAAGGAAGGTCCGGGATTACTTCTTAGAAGGGAAAGATGAATCTTTCAGGATGTATAAGAAGTGGAAGGCCTTGGTGAAGAATCGGAAGGGACTCAAGGTTAAAAGCTTGATTTCGGACAATGGTGGGGAGTATGAGCTCAAGGAGTTTGCGGAATACGATGATGCGAGGGAAATTCGCATGGATATTCCAGACTCGGGTGGGAGCGGGACGGTTCATGATGACCAAGGACAAGGGGTCACTGAAGATGAACCAAATACTCCAGGACCGGATATTCCGCTACGTAGATCTAACAGAGTGTGTAGATCGGAGGCAAAGGCTCCAGGTTTCTCAAGCAAGGTGAAGTTGAAGATGGGTATAGCTTCAACGGGGCTTGGAGAATAGGGGAGGAGGAAGGCACTACCATGATCGAGGTGAGCACTAGGAAGACACCAAAGATGAGTTGAAGAACGGACACGGGGCTTGTATATGCGGTTGATCTCTAGGTGTGAGATTGTTGGAATAGAGACCAACCGGGAACTAGCGAATGGAGCAGAGAAGGAAATCACGTCGGAGGAACTGATGTTCTGGGCGACCGCCCAGGATCAATGTGGGCGACCGCCCACTTCATCAGAAGGTCCGTCAGTTTGAAGCCTAGTTTGGGCGACCGCCCAAAGGCATTGTGGGCGACCGCCCAAGTGTCGGGGCAGGTCTGGACTGAGACGGATTTTAGGCCAGATTTCGGGTTTCTTTGTCCATCTAGGGTTAGGTTTTATTCTAGGTTTGCTATATAAGCAATGTTCCGCCCCCATACTCATTGTAACTCCATATTTACATATTATAGCGCAAGATCCTGGCTTGGTAGTGCCTCCAGACGTAGTCAAACATATTGACGAACTGGGTAAACAATTTCTGTGTCTTTTGCTTTGTTAAATTCTTGTGCTTTGTTTGTGGTGCCATTATTTTCTTGCGATTTGCTTGGGTGTTGGGTTGGGAAGGGTCAATTCCACAACAGTGAATAAGGTTAAATTGGACCTCAAACTAAAACTTTTGTATTTTTGGGCTAACTGGATGGTGTTGAAGGTTACAGATTACAGAATATGTTCCTCATCTAAAAATAACGTTATACTCCCTCTGCCCCGGAAAGATAGTCTCATTTTGAATTTTTGTGGTCAAATTAAATGAATTTTGACCAAGCATGGGTGTCAATCTAATGATCACTATGAAATATTAAAAATTGTTATTGATATATCACTTAATGATTTGTCGATTACAATTTTTAGAATTTCACTAGAATGATTAGATCGACATCAATGTCTGGTCAAAGTTCATTTATGTTGACTGTAAAAAGTCAAAATGAGACTATCTTTCTGAGAAAGAGGGAGTACTAGGTAGAAACGTAGTCTTTGATGAAGTTTATGTTTAACCCTGCTACAAAGTATTATTGTATTAAAAAGTGGTAGTGTTGAGAAACCTGTAAAACATCAAGAAACTTTGAGGAGATTGAACATTAGTAGTAGTTAATCAGCACATTTTGGCTCTTAGTCGGACAAGGAGAGCAAATTATGGGATGCCTTTCAAGAGGTACAATTTAGATATTTATAATATAAGAACATTAATGTATTTTTACTTTCGAAAAGTCTACTTTTCTCTGAAAAATATAAAATTATTTCAGTGTGATTTTACAGGAAAAAAGCAACACATCTCAAAGATCCAAAAGATGCCCACAACGATTTTGTTTTATCTTATTGTCAGTTTCCTGTGATTGAAAGAAAATATAAAAGAGAAAGCAATCGATTATTGGTTTTCATTTCCCCTTTATTTTGCTTCTTGACTATATATATGTACACACACACACAAATATTCATATGTACACACATATATATGCACATATGTTAATAAATTGAATTGTTTAGAAGGACAGATGTTATATATCAACCTTATAAGCTTGAGTAAGAAAAGGAACTGTATACACACACACACACACACATATATATATACACATATGTCGGTAAATTAAAATGTTTGGAAGGATAGATGTTATACGTCAACCTTATAAGCTTGAGTAAGAAAAGGTAATGCAATCCATAAAACATTATTGATACCCATAAAGACCATTGTATGGAGAATACAGGAGTACATAACAATAAATGGTAAAGGAATTGCTAACCACAATTTCCTTTTGTAAGCGTAAACAATGTTAAAATTTTAAACTTTGGAAGTGGTAAAAATGACACAATTCCAAAATCAAGAGGGTCGGTTGAACCCCATGCCATAGGCGTGGCGAAACCACTTCCCATAGAAGCTTGTCTAAGAAAAGGTAATCTATTCATGGATAAGGCTTTATTTTTTGAGTAAACACAAAGAACATAATACTTGGTCAACCCGAAATGAATTATCTATTTTTTATTTAAGGGATACTGAAAGGTCCTGTTTACTAAGATTAACAGATTGGTTAAAACAAGTGAACAGTTAACTGGTTTGGGGAGTTAGCTGTTGAGATACAAAGTGTAGAGTAATTATGCAGCGGAAGATAATTAAGTTAAGAAACAAAAGAGACAGTGTGCAGTGTGTGTTTAAGTGTAAAGACATGAGAGTACACAAGGGTTTTAAAGTGTTAAGGGTGTTGTAGTAAGACATGATCTACATCATATAGGGAGTCAAAGCGAAGGATTGAGGGTTATCATATGTGTTTCTGGTATTGTATAGTGTTTGTTTTCTGTAGTTAGGTTGGTGAAAGTAAGATGGCTGTTGAGAATGAAATGAATGGTGTGATGATCTGGGAGAAGGTCTTTGGGACTGATAGGCATGACTTTTTCCATTGGAATATTGCCAATTTTGTCTATGTTGCCTTGGCTTATGCTGCCTATCCTTTCTTGGCTGTCTAGCTTGTCTTAGCTGTTCAGCTTGTCTTGGCTGTTGAAACCTCCCAGACTTTCCAGACTTGTGTTCATGCCTTCTTTTCTGACTATTGGTGTTGTCAGAACTAGTAGAGGCTTGAGATTGAGAAGTTTTGGGAGGTTCCACACTTAACTTATTCTTTTTGGTACTTTCACTTCTCATTCTGTATACATCATCCTTTGTTTGAACAGGATATGATGGTTTCTTGGTTGAGAAAGTGTTGAGGCTAGCTAGGACCATTGTCTCAATAGCCCTATTACCAGTTGGGGGAGTATAAGTTTTGAGAGTGGGATTTTCAGCTCCAAGACCAGATCTGTCCCCAGAATGTCTTTGATTGAAGTGATACAGAGATAGAGCATTGCTTGATTTGTTCCAAGAATCAATCTTGCTTTTTAGGGCATTGTTTTCTTCCTTCAAGATACTCATTTCTAGTTCAGAATCCTTTTGAGGTTTTGAACAATTAGTCTTAGCTGTTGAGCTAAGTATGTCACTTTCAAGTTTCTGACACTTGTTCTCCAGATCATTGTTGGTGGTTTCAAGGATGAGAATTGAAGATTTAATATTTTCAATGGTTTTTGATTGTTCAAGGTTTTCAGTGATGAGGGAAGCAAAGCTAGAGTCTTGTTTTTTCTTTTGAATTAACAGGGTGCAGACTAAGCTTTTAAAACCATCAATATTTAGTGAGTTGAAATTATGTACCTCTTTTAGTTGTTCTGAAGCAGCTAAAGCCTCTAGATCTTCCTCATTGTCAGAATCTTCATCTTCTTGGGCAACAAGACACAGTAGTGCTTCTTCTTCATCACAATCTGAGTCAGATGAGTCAAGATCTTCATCACTGAACCTAGATGAGTCAGCAAGCATGACTTGTTCTTTATTTTTGTTATTTTTAGCTTTGACACAATTGTAGCAATTGCATCTAGAGCTATGAATAACTTCTTTAGAGTATGTCATTCTTTTTGAGTTATCTTTTTGTTTCTTAGGTTCAGTGCATTCAGCAGCAAAGTGATCTGGCTTTCCACAATTATAGCACTCCACGCTTTTCTTTACCGTGTCTTGAGGTGGGTTGGAGGATGAGGGAGTGTATCTTCTATCAAAGGCTTTCTTTTGATGTCTCGTGGCATTTCTGACAGCCATAGATATCAGGCTGGGAATGTCATCTTGAGAGATGGGCTTTGATTCTTGCTTGGGGTTTATGTTTAATTTTTGCAGGGCATTGTTTACCAGAACATCAATGTCCTGTGAGTGAACACTTTTTGATTTTGCTCTTGTGCAACCATAGCAAGAGTTTGGGATATAGTGGGTGCTGGTTGAATTTGATCATCCCTTCAAGTTCATAAGCTTCAAGTTTCCCAAAATATTGTTCTACTGTCATGGTGCTCCATTCAGCTCCTTCTCTAATAGGTAGAGCTACCTTCTCATATTCTTGAGGAAGGTTTGAGTATATCTTTAAGCATAGGTCAGCTTGGGTGAATGCTTTGCCATGGTCTGAAATGGCTCTAACAAGGTCTTCAAACCTTGGTCTTGCAGCACTGACCTTTTCTCCAGGATAGAATTTAAAGTTGTCTAATTGTCTGAGTAAATTATAAAGATTCTGAGTTCTGACACTTGTGTGTTTAGTGAACTTAGTGTGTATTAAGTCCCATGCAGCTTTAGCACTTGTAACTTCAGCTATTTCTTGAGCAAGGGAGTTATTTACACTCTTTTGCAGAATATTTTTAACTTTTTTGGTTAGCAGACATTAGTTGTTTCTCAGATTCAGTCCATGATTCAGGGGATTTGGTTTTGCTTGCTCCTCCATTAGTTTCAGCTTGAACTGGTGGTTCTATTTCATGTTTCAAGACATACCAGTTCCATATGCTATTAGCATCTAGATAGGTTTTAATTTTTGATGAATAAATCTCAAAAGATCCACAGTCATCAATATGTGGTATGTCCTTCTCATTGTTTCTTCTTGGTTGAGGCATGGTGGGTTGAATAGATCTTTCACAAGTTGTTAGAGTTTTTATGGTGAATCCAAGCTCTGGTGCCAATTGAAAGGTCCTGTTTACTAAGATTAACAGATTGGTTAAAACAAGTGAACAGCTAACTGGTTTGGGGAGTTAGCTGTTGAAATACAAAGTGTAGAGTAATTATGCAGCAGAAGATAATTAAGTTAAGAAACAAAAGAGACAGTGTGCAGTGTGTGTTTAAGTGTAAAGACAAGAGAGTACACAAGGGATTTAAAGTGGTTCAGAGGTTTAGCTCGTCTCTTACATCCATCCCCACTGTATTCAACAGTGAGATCAATCCACTATAATCCACTTACTTAATAAGCTTACAATGAATGATACAGGCAAGTTCCTCGAACTCCCTTTACTTAATTGTCACTACAATTAAGAAAGCCTTTTGACTAAGGCTGTACAAAGAAAAAGAAAAGAGAAATACACAAGTGTGTTTACAGAATATTAGCTTGGTTGTTAGCTAGGTTTAAAGGGGGTTGTAACTGGGTGCTAGATGGCACAAGATTTGCAGGGGTGTAATGCAAATGGCTGTAGGGGTGAAGGGTGTTAATGTTTTAGCAGCAATGGGATTTTGGGTTATTGAAGAAGTGACATAGTTAACAGCCCAGTGTGTCTTCTTATATAGGATATGAATATATCCGTTGGGAGACAAGAAAACACATGGGGAACATGTTTGCAGAAGGTTGAGTCTTTGACTGGGTAAAGTAGTGTTGACTAAATACTTTATTTCTTTATGCAGGATGTCCATGCTGGAGGGGTTTGCATGCTTGATTAATTAAATAGTTTATTTTATAGCAAAATAACTATTTCTTCAAGGATTGGGCTCGAGAGGATAGCTGTTGGAGAGCTTCAAGAGAGAAAGCTGTTGATACAGGGGAGATAGCTGTTGGGTTTGCAGATTTGATCAAGCTTCTTTATAGGTTGTTCCATTTATTGGAATAACTTATACTTCAATATTGTGAAGCTTTTCAGATGGCTGTTAGATAGTTGGAGTCTTAGCTGTTGGTGAAAAGTCAGAAAGCTGTTGGGATAGCTGCTGGGCTTCAACTGGATGATCTGCTTTAGCTTGATTGTAAATAGGGTTTCTATAATTCATACAAGTGTAAATGAATGTAGAAAGGATATATATTCAGTTCCTTTGATGTAAATATTATTGGTTTATCCTTAAACAGTTTTATGAATGAACTGAATAGATAGCTGATGGGTCTTTTCTTGGGTTGCCTGTGGATCAGGTCTTCATATGCTTTGTATAAACAACTGGAATGATTATTTATTTATCAAAACAAATTTACTATGATTAATCAGGTTAATAACATAGTGAGGTACTAACAATTTCCTCCTTTTTGGTAAATAAATAATGATTAGTTCCTGCAAAACAAATATGCTAAATGAGAAAAATACTAATGAAGATGGAATCTTCTTAATTAGGTTATTTTTCATATAAACATGATTAGTAATCACAGAAGAGTGCAATACAACTTAGGGTAGAAGAGGAGAAGGGAAAAGTTAAACAAAGTACAACATACTGTTTAGTAGGCTAAGAGGCTTAAGGGATAGTTGTTCAACAAAAGGGGGGGGAATAACAGCATTGGCCTAGGTATTTGTACAAGTGACCTAGTCAAATATCTATAGGGAGGAGGAATCAGAAGACAACTCAATGATTTGGGGTCCTTGGAGTTGTTCCCCCTCAGCTGGTGGCTGTTGGTGACTTGGTTCCCCCTCAGCAGCTATTCCCTTCTTCTTTTTGAGATTGGAGGTCTTTTTATCAAACTTTTTGGATCTGCTGGCATCACAGCAAAGGAGCCATTCACTTTGTAGATTCCAGAAGGGAACAACTTCTCGAAATTTTTCAAGAAGGATAGTGGACATGAACCTAAACAAATTAGGTTGCCCAGATCTTTTGATGCCCTTGAAGGAGGAGGGGAAGTTTTTCAGATTGAAATTTTCCAACATTATAGGGCTCTAGTTGATTCTTCCCCTAAGAATACCTAAAGCCTGTTTCCATTCAGAGACACTCATTTGATCAAGGGAAGATCTCTTGCCACAAAGTCCTTTGAGAACAATATCACAGAGGATAGAATGTCTCGGGGATAGATCCCTTTTGTGGACAGGCTGATGCTTGAGGGCTTCAAAGTTGGCTCGACCAGTGAAGGTTCTATAGAGGGGAGCAAGGTCTATTTCGATGGCAGGGTCCCATAGGTTTGTTATAAAGTATTCACTTATCTCAATGTCAAAGAGAATACTGACATCAAGAATAGTGATAACAATCTCTTCATTTCCAAACATGGCAGAGATGGAATGATCAGGATGTCGCACTCCAGTGTTATAGAGATGAAGGCAGGCATGGTCAAGGATTGGGGGATTGATAGTGAGCAGGGAGAGCAAGTGATTGTTTTCAAGAAGTCTATGGAGGAAAGCACCAGTTTCTCCTTGAAAGAAGTTATCCGCTATGAAATATCCGAAAGCATCATCAGATGCTTCAGGTTGTCTGATGGGAGCAGCCATGATTTGAAAAACAGAGAGAGTTAGGGTTTTGAAAGAAAACGAAGATTTGATATTAGGAGGGATAGGGATGAAAGGTTTTAAAACAAAGGAGATTTATAGAGGAGGATGAGAAGAGATGAAAGGGTGTAACGGTTACTATTCGAAACAAGGGAAGATTAAATTGCTCCTGTCTTGTCACTGCCGCCGAAATTGGGCAGTTAAGATCCAGTAGCCGTTAAGAATTTTGAACGGCAAAGCCCATTATTGTTCACAGAAAAGAGGTTGGATTTAAAAAGGTCATTTTTAAAGACAAAAGGGGGTAATGGGAACTTCATTTATTTTCTTAACACAAGGGTGGCCAGAGAGGTGTAACAAAACTATTACAAGATAGAAGATTTGACTGTCCCATCATCTGAATAACCAAAATTTTAGCTAATTTTCCCTTTTTGATAAATACATATCATATATGTACCTGCAGACAATATGCTAAAGAGAAGAGATACCAATGAAGATGTAGACTTCTTGATGGAATTCTTTTGCATACAAGGCAAGAATAGTTAAATATAGGCACGGAAATTATATACAAGATAGGTTTGAATGGCTTACAGTATAGAAGTAGATAAAACCTAATAAACATCTATACAAGCTAGAAATTCATAAGTTTCTCTACTTCCTCTTTTTCCTTGGTCAGGGCAGTTCTCCTTGCTAGATCATATCTTCTGTAGAACCATTCATTGTTCCATGCAAGGCTCATCATAGAGTTGTACTGATAGTCCACACTTTGCCTAGTCAGAAGTTGACTTTTGGTGAGAGGAATTTGATTGGACAGTAGCCTTTGTCCAATCCAAGCCTTTAGCTGCTGAGGACTCATTGATTCTTCATTCAGAGACACTCCAAAAGGGGTGTCCTTGTAAAGAGAAGTAGGACTTTGCTTGGTTGATTTGGAGGGATGTTTAGGAGGCTGAAGGTGAGGATGAGATAAAAAGGGTGATGGAGAGGGTGTGGGTGGTCTTTGATAGCTGCTGGAGTGAGTTTGAGGAAGGATATCATGAGATGGCTGTTGAGGAGAAGGAGGAAGAGGATTCTCACCTTTGAGCAGGATGAATTCAGAGACATCATCAAGTTTTCTGAGTAAGGAGGTTTTGAGTTGTTTTATTAAGGTGGCAGAAAATTGATTGAAGTCTGTGAAGGTGAGATGGTAAGGAGGGGTGTATTTGAATGGATCAAAGTTATGGGGTAGGTTTGAAAGGTGAGACCTGGACTTTTTATGGAATGCATGAAGAGAAGGTGGAAGGAGTTGAGGATAAATATAGGAGATGGGATAAAGGTTTTTGACAATAAATCCCATGATACAGCTCTTCCTGGAAAGAAGGGAGTAATACACAAATTGTGCATACTGAATGCATAGAGCATAAACAAGGGAGGAGGGGGGTATAAATGCATTCCAGAAGGTTGTTGGAGATGAGATGAGAGAAGACAAATTCCCATTCATGAAGATTTGAAAAAGAGAGGGGGTGAGGAAGTTTAGGAGCAGAGAATAGGAAGCAATATTGAATGGTAATTCTAAACTTCTTCCATTCTTCATAGGCATGAAAGAGTTGTCCACCTAAGTTTCTGGAGTGGACACTCATGTGGGATTTTGTCATTTCCCATGGATTGGAAAGATTATGAGGGTTGATGAGAGGAGGAATGACAGAGAGTTTGTTGAGCTTTTTGAAGGGAGGAAGAACATCAGGAATGGAGAAGTCTATATCACAATCTAAGGCCCAGAAACTAGGGGTGGGCATAGATGTGTCAAGATCAATTTGGATTTGGGGATTTTGGACAGAAGAGGGGATAGCTGTTGGTAAGGATGAAGGGATAGATGTTGGTATGACAGGAGATTTGGAAGTAGATGATCCTCCTTCACCCATGGATTTTCTAGATTCCCTAAATCTTATAAAATCAAAGGCTTGAAGGGCCTCAGGAATTGAGAACTGAGATGATAGCTGTTCAAATAAGGAGGATGTGTTCTCTTCAGAAAGATTAGAAATTGATGTGTCTTTGATAATTTCTAAGATTTTTGGATTAATAACAAGAGGGACAAAACTAGGTGAAGGAAGAGAAATGGAAGTTTGAACTAGGGAAATGGGAACAGTAGAGACTAGAGGCTTAGCTGTTGGGACAGTTTCAATAGTTGGAGAGTTCCCCCTTGACCTGACAGTAGTGTTTGGACTAGGTGAGTTCCCCTTGAGGTTTCAACAGGAGGGGTGGTTTGGGGAATGGAATGTTTAAGGTGAAAAATGCTTTGAATAGCAGAGGCATGATCAGAGCTAGAGGTATGAGAAGGGGAGGGAGGGGATGAGAGTCTTTGTCTTTTGGATCTTTTCTTAATGTAGAATGGACCAGCAGACTCAGAAGAAGAGAATACCTTAGCTGTTGGGACTGTAGGTGCCTCAGCTGTTGAAGAGGTGGTCTTAGCTGTTGAACTTGATTCATGGACTGGCTCCTCAGTTGCTGGGTCTTCATACATTTGGACTGTTCCAGCAAGCTTTGCTCTTCTTGTTTCATCCAATAGCTATTGAATGGTTAAATGATCAGCTGCATCTACCTCTTCCAAATCAATCACTTCAGTTGATTGAGAGGCTTTTTGAACTTCAGGTTCTCCTTCACTCTGAATGGCTTCATTATCAAGAAAGATTTCAGTGGCATTGCTCTTTGTAGGTCTGACTAATTCCCAAGAGGCAGTAGTGTGTTCATGGCTTTCAACTGGAGGAGTTGAGGCTTTAGGACCAGGAATTTCTGACTCACTTGAGGATGAGGATGAAGGATCACCAAATTTCCTTTTTCCTTTGCCTTTGACAGCTGTCTTCTTCAATCTTGGTTTCTTAGCTGCTGGTCTTTTGTGTACTGGAGCAGCAGAAGAGGGCTCAGCTGTTGGGAGTCCTAGCATAGCTTTTGATCTTGTGATCCTCATAGGGGATTGAACAGGAGCTGGGGGAGTAGTTTGACTAGCTGATGGTGAGATAGCTGTTGGGAGTGTCAAACTTCTTCTTGGATCTGTGCTCCCTTCCTGGTGATTGCTCAGCAGATGGGGTCCCTTCAGAGTCAGCAGAAGATGATTCTTCAGTATCATGTACATCCTTTGATCTGGTTTTTCTTGTGGTTCTGACCCTAGATGGCTGTTGGGTTGTCTTAGCTGTTCTCTCCTTAGTTCCTTTGAGAGGGATAGTTTTCTTGTTAAACTTCTTGGATTTGCTAAGTGAGACCACTGAACACCACCTTGATTCCAGGGAGGCAACCCAGTGTGTTGCTAGTTTCTTAGCAAGAATTCCACTCATAAATCTGAAAAGATTGGGCTTGGTTGATCTCACAGAGGGTTTTAGAGTTGATGGAGAGTTTAGAAGGTTGAAGTTTTCTAGCATCACTCTGTACCAATTTATATTCCCTTGAATTAGGCCAAGGGCCACTTTCCATTCTGCAGAGCTTAGTTGGTCTAATGAGGATTGTTTCCCAAACATCCCTTTGATTACCACATCACTAAGTGCAGAGTTGTTGATGGACAAATTCTTTTTTAATAAAGCTTTGTTTTTCACAGAGTCATAATTCTCAATTCTTTGTCCAGTAAATCCTTCATACAGACCTTTAAAACTAGAATCGAGGTCTTTGCTCCAAGGGTTGGTCATAAGATTATGGGAATTGATCATTGCATAAGTGGTTTCGACATCTTCAGGATTGATGAGCATAATCACATCCTGGAAAACACAACGGATAGATCCACTGTCAAGTCGGGTCCCTTTGGAATAAACTTCCAAACAAGCATTCTCAAGGATGGGGTTTTGTGCAGTAAGCATGGTGATGAGGCTATTATCTTCAAGGATCCTTTTGACGAATTGACCAACATCATCTTCAAAGAAATCGGGTTCAATAAAGTAACCATGACAATCATCAGAGAGAGCCATTGATTTCGAGAAGGAGAATGAAACAGAGTATTAGGGTTTAAGAAAACAGAGTGTGCGAGAGAGAGATGAAATTGACTAAGAATAGTTGAGAGAGAGAAAAAATCGAGGTTTAAATATGTGGGGAACAACGGTTATTATTATTGGAGAGAAGGGAGAATGGGGAGAGTGGGGAGTTAATATAGCCGTTATGAATAGTGACCGGCAAGAGTACTGAACTGTTCATTTAACAAAAATTGAGCGAGGGTGCTTTTAATTCTTTTTGAAAATCCAGGGGGTTAAATGAAAAAGAGTGAGGAAGTAACTCTTAACTACTGTTACTGTACATATGAACAGTAAATAGAATGAGATATGAATGTTATTCCATTTATATCCATAAAATGTGGGCGGCTATTAAATGAAAGAAGGTAAGTATTTCAGTTTGGCTAACTTAGCACTCTTTCAAATTAATATTGACCATCACATCTTAGCCTTGCCTCATAAACCCTCCAATGATATAATTTTAAGAGTCACATCAGTTCATATAATTTGAACTTGAATTTATCAACAGCTGACCATATGGTTATACCTTGTTATGGACCAACATAAATGATTTGCTTATATAAGATGCATGAGCTTGGATGTTGAAGGTATACTGAGATAATCTTCTGAAAATGGGTAGAATTTTATCTAAGTATAGTCCGAGCAAAATGGCTCAATCAGTTAGGAAACTTGTCTTTAAAATTCCTAGTGATGAGGAGTCAGAGAGAGAGAGAAGTTTGAAAGGGAGTTTAGGTCTTATAAGGTACAGACTGATCATTCCTTGCAGGATGAAGTTGATCAGCTCCCTTTGGGTCATCATTTAAAGGGTGATGAACTGAGGGAGAGAGAGAAGAGAGAAAGGGAATGGGAGATGGAGAAGGATGCTTTTATGAGGGTAGAGAGAGAGATTTTGATTCAGATGGAGAGGACTCAAGGTAAGGGAAAAATGAAAGAAGTAAGAGAGGTGTAGGAGAGGACTTGTATTAAGTTATTTGGGAAGGAAATGAGTGTAGGAGAAGGGAGTAAAAGCAAGGTTCCATATTCTGAAGTTAAGAAGGTTTTTACTTTAGGGGAGTTGATGAAAGAAGAGGGATTCAAATGTCATGATGCAGAGAACATTGACAGGGAGGGGAGAGAGATACAAAGAGAGAGAAGGATCTTATTGGGAAAGTTGATGCACCAGGAAAATCAGTTAGTTGTTCAGACACAACAGATTCCTGTGGTTGAAAAGCCAAGGGTTATTACCCCAGTTTCAAGAGATTCACTTTCCATGATAGTGTTGGAAGGTGGATGTGATAACTTTAATGGAGTTAGCCAGGTTCCCAAAAGAACTCATATACAGCTTTTTAAGCAGTATATGAAGTGTTGTAGCCCAGTTCTAGTTACTGAAAGTGAAGAGAGGGGTCCAGACTCACAGATGGCTATGATAGCTGTTGAGAGTGAGCAGACCTCAGGATCTTTCAGCTTTATTTCTCCTTTGGAGGATATGCCTCCTTATGATGCTGTAGAGGAATGGTGGCCAAGAACTATGGGTCCTCCTTTGCAGTATTCAGTTACCTCTATTGATCCCTTTTTGAAGAGGCATCCCATTTGGTTGGAGAGGTATGGGGAAACTAGTCAGGCTATCAAGGAGAGATCATATGGAGGGGAGAATCAGCATGACACTTCTGCTGAGGGTTCAGGGACAGGAGAGTAGGGGCCATTTGGATTTGAACAGCTTATTTTGCTTGCTTAGCTATTCAGAAGAGAGAGTTTTAAGAATGAGGGTTAACGGAAGAAGGGCTGCTAGTTGTTAGTACCCGACCTGAAAATGAGTTTATTAGGACTTTCCCAAAAATACAAGGACTTTATAGGAATTAGAAACCTTGCAAAGACTTGTCTTGGATTCCCAAAATATCTCATTTATGGCAAAATCTATCAAATTAGGTAATAATTGGTTTCCTTAAAACCATGCAGAAACCCTAGCTTAAGAATCAAGTCAGCCGGCAGCCTTGGCCACGCGGCCAACATTGCTCCGCGTTGATCTTGGCCACGCGGCCAACATTGTAACCGGCTCCAACCATGGCCAGGCGGCCAACCTTGCGCCGGATGATCTGGACCATCAGATCCTTCCATCAGTTTACTATATAAACCACTCCAGGCTATTGGTTTAAGGATCCGATTTTGAGAGCTCTAAGTCCGGATTTTGGAGTTCTTAAACACTATTTTTCTCTCTAATTAGCATTCAAACACTCAAGAAGATCCAAGGTTATTTCTTGCCAACATAGGTAAGTTTTCTAACTATTTCTTCGTGTTCTTGCATTATTTTTAATGTAGATCTTTTATATTCATGTTCGTGCATGTTTATTCATAGTTTCTTCATGTTCTTGCATGCTCATTCATATGTTCATAATGTGTTCTTCGCATGTTCTTCGTGTTCATAGATTAAAACCTTATTTATGCTATATTTAGGGTTGCGATCTTCATAATTATGTGTTATTTCATAGCCGATGATGATCGAGGGTTCATCAACCCGAGGATGATCTAGGAACTTCTTCTAAACCCTAATATTTAGGTAATTCCCCCTCATTATGCATGATCCCGATTCTTCTACCTATTCTAATTCTCTGCGAACTACGCTGACCTGAGCTTCTCACATTGAGAGGAACGTAGGCAATCTTCGGATCCGGTCTAAATCACTAACACACTACTAACACATTCATCATGATAGAAAGACCGATCAATTCGGGCAATAGGAGTGATAACGTTCAATATTCTTCTCTTGTTGTAATTTGACCCCCGAACCCATTAAACATGCTTTTTTCAATGTTTTGGCTTTAATTAAAACGGCGTGGCGACTCTCATAATTTTAATGTCGTTAAGAATATTCCCTTTGTAAATAATAATAATCACAAGATACTTCCCATGCGTCGCTTCATCGGAAAGGGGTATTCACAGTGGCGACTCTGCTGGGGACTGCTTTGAAACTTTTTCAAACTTAGTGGGTCTAACTTTCGTTCACATCATGATGTCTGCCATGTTCTCACATGCACCTTACACTTTGCCATGTTTACACATGCACACACCTGCCATGTTTACACATGCACCCTACATACACTTGCCATGTTTACACATGCACACACCTGCCATGTTTGCACATGCACACTTGCCATGTTTACACATGCACCTCACATACTTGCCATGTTTACACATGCACACACCTTGCCATGTTTACACATGCACACTTGCCATGTTTACACATGCACCTCACATACTTGCCATGTTCACACATGCACCCGCGCACCCCGCAATGTTAATACCTGTACCTTGTACCTTGTACCACGTACCCTTGTTATCTTCGCTTTAGTTTTAGGGTCAAACAAAACTCTGCTATGCTCCCCTGTACATGGCTCTCTCTCCCTCTCTCATGCATTGCATTGCATCATCCTAACATCAAAAGCTTCTCTCTTTTCTCCTTAAAAAGAATTAGTTTCTTGCCACACACTACCACTAGTCCGTGTCAGCACTGCACAGGTCCCCATTACCCGGAGTATTCGATGTGCAGGAATTTGTGCGCTACTGTCGCCCTCTTTTCGAGTCACTCGTCTACTCCACTCACCGTGTACGTTCCGCGAGCGGTGGGAACCTTTTACCTAACCCGTGTCAACCCACACTAGTATAGGTAACACACCTAGGTTTTGACCGGTTGGTTTGGCTAGCTTTTCTTAATAGTCAATTAACGTGCTGTCTATGTCGAGTCACCCCCAAGTCAATGATGAATCGAGATCTTTGAGAGAAAGTGCACAAAAAGTGATTTCCCTACAAGGGACGTGCCATGGTGAGATGAGTGTTTATTGTCAAGATCTCCGCTCATCATTAACTTGCGTAGGATGTAACATAGACATCACGTTAAATGCCTTTAAGGGAGGGTTAGTCGTAGGATCCGATGGTTGGTGGAAACCGCTTGCCCTATAGGACCCTCGCCCAAATTGTCCGTTTGGGGGTGTGCAATACAGGTGAAAAACGAGGGGTCTATAGACGTAGTGGTGGCCTCCACTGATCGTAGTCTTCTAACTAGTTGCGAAAAAGGGGTACCCCTTCCAACCAATTAGGATGTAAATAATGTATGTTTTTTGTAAATTAAAATATACTTTGCATGAGCCTTCCCCGTCTCCTAAAGCTCCATTGCCCTTCAACCTTTCAGCAAAGCGAGTTTGGATCCGTTCGGGTGGTCGACTACAACGTGAAGCTTCTACTCCGTCCACGTTCTCAGTCTCGTCATCAGCAATGTCAACTCCCGCCTCAGCTTCAGCCTCTGCTCCTCCTGCCAGTGCCGCCGAGCTCAACACCGAGGCTACTCTCAATGGTATTCCCCCAAGCCTCCAGAACTTCCTCGCCGGTCTCGAAGCCAAGATCAGGAATCTCAAGGAAAGCAACAAGATGTTGGAAGATCAGAACCAACAGTTGAAGGGTCACATTCAACAAAAGGGGGCTAAACTCGCGCCCGATAGAGAGAATTTCATTTATGTCGAGGATGAAGAGGTCAATACCAACTGTCCCCCCAACACCAATGCTACTACCTTCCCATTCCCAAGCTACCGCAATGTTCCACCTCCTTCTCTCTACACCCAACAAGGTTTCACTACCATGAGCAAGAACAAGGCTGTCTATGAACCTTCCTCTGAACTGCTCGGCGGCTACCTCTCCGCTAGCAAACTACCCGCACCCTCGTTGCCTTTGAGTATTGGGATGGCCGCTGCTACTGCTTCCACTACTCCTCCCGTCATTCTGTCAGAAACTATCCCCGACATCTCCAATCACCCTGTGGTTATGGCCATGCAAGAGCAAATGCGAAAGTTGATCGAGACCGTGGATAAGCAAAGTGCACCGACTACCAAGACAATCAACCCTAGCCAAGTGGGGGCTCTCCCCAAGGATTTCAAGATGCCTAAGGTGGCAATGTTTCATGGTGACTCGTGTCCTAAGACTCATTTGGATAGTTATGTGTTGGCCATGAGGGCTCGTAACTGCACCAACGAACAAATGGCTCGCGTATTTCATAGCACTTTGGATGGTATAGCTCTGCGTTGGTTCTTGGGGCTAGAACCAAGCGAGAGGCAAACTTGGGATCAGATCAGCGCCATTTTCTGTGAAAAGTATCAAGCCAACTTGGATTGGCATGTGAATCGAACGGATCTTGAGAACACTATGCAAAAGCCCGGCGAAGCTATTTATGATTTTTACAAAAGGTGGAACCATCGGTTGTGTGAGGTCCAATACCCACCAAAGGCGAAGGAACAGAAACAGATTTTCTACAAATGCTTGCTACCAGAGATGAAAGCAGCTATAGGTAATGGTTACTTCCCTGATTTGCGGGAAATGGTTGACGCCGGAGTAAGGTACGAAGCAGGGTTCACTGGGATTGTGCCGCCAAAGGAAAGTCCAAAGACTAACAACAACAACTCCTTCCGCTACAAGGCTCCTACTGCGCCTGCGCCTCCTAGGGGTGGAAAGGAGGCCGTCGGCCAAGTGAATATGGTCCAGAAAGAGGTCCCGTTAGATGTTCAAGCCGTGACAAGGAATGGGGCTCCGCCGCAAAGGGAGAGGGAGCACTTTGATGACTTCGGTATGCCTATGGGGAAAGTCTTTGACGTGTTAGTCAAGAGAGGTCTTATCAAGCGTTTGGAGAATTACCAACCTGCCTACCCAAGAAGTGATTTGGACGCCTCCAAGTTCTGCAAGTATCACAAGCACATCGGGCACACAACGGATGGTTGTATTCAATTGAAGCGCGTAGTACAAGGGTTGATTAATGACAAGAAGATTGAGAAGCCGAAGGGTCCTAATGTGGTGAATAACCCTCTTCCTAACAATGGGGGTGGGGTGAATATGGTGCAAACATGTGAGATTAGTATCCTAGAGCTCATGGATGCCTTTGACAGGATAGGGCTCACGATGGTGGATATCTTCATGGCGTTGGTGACGTTAGAAATGCTCGAACCGTTAGAAGGACACCTTCCTCGTCTTGGTTGCGATTTATCAAAGTTTTGCCACTACCACAAGTGCACCGGTCACACTACCGAAGAATGCTTTGAACTCAAGAAGGCCGTGCAAGAGCTCATCCGTAAGGGAGTTATCGAAGACCCTAGAGATTATGTAGCTAGCAATGTACTCATGGTAGAACTTAGTGAGATCACTGATCCGGCCGAGCCTGTTGTGGCGGACTGTGATAAGATGGGTTGTATTTCAATGACTAATAATAAAGAATCTTCTTGCTACTTGTTGTCTTTAGAAGAACTAGTGAGTGAAGTCGAATCCCTAGAGGAAGAGAGTCCCAAACCTCTCAACCTCTTTCTTGGGCCGAAATCTTCGAAGAGGCCGAAAAGACCGAAGTTTCGCCCCCTTGTCATGACTCGCCATTGTCGTTGGAGGAGCTACGTGCAGAAGTTTGTCTCCTTACAAGATCCGGTCAAGTGTACCAATCCGACCCGAAGGGTGCAAAGAAAGTCTTTGGGAAGGAACCCGAGCAAGCCGACCTAGACAAAGAAGACCCTATCCTCACTCAACTCAAACAAACCCAAGCCCATATTTCACTATGGTCCCTACTCACCTCCTCCCTAGCCCATCGCCTCATGCTCGAACAAAACCTCGCCGCCACCATGGTACCATCCACTATTACCCCGGAGGACGTCACCCACATGATTGGTAATATCCACTATGGAAACATCATCACTTTCTCGGAGCTAGACAAGCCAGTGTTCGGAGTTGATCATAATGAGCCTTTGTACATCACTGTCGAAGTAAATGGCAAGAAGATTCCCCGTGTATTCATTGACAATGGTTCTGCTATTAATATCCTGCCTTCAAGGATGATGGATGTGGTTGGCGTTCATGGTGTTGATTTACGCCCATCCAAGCAAACCATCAAAGCTTATGACTCTACATGCCGCGCCGTGATAGGCGAAGTCACCCTGCCCATTACCATCGGAACAAAGATCCTGCCAACAGACTTCCACGTCATAGACATCCCCGCAACCTTCTCACTCCTCCTCGGCCGGCCATGGTTACATCAGTCGGGCGCTGTCCCATCTTCCCTGCACCAGTGTGTGAAGTTTCAATCTGGAAATGGAGTGACCATCATCTACAGCGATCTTGTAACTGCCCAAGGGACGGACACCAAGGGCGTTCCTGTCTTACAGATTCAGCATGGGGAAGAGAGCCGACTCTTCAATGGCTTCGAAATAGTCGCTCAAGCACAGATCTGCACCATCGACCTCACCAAAACAACGGACAAAGTGGCACCTGTTGTCAAGATACTGCGTAACATGGGTTTTATACCGGGGCTGGGGCTAGGTAAGAACTTGTAAGGCCCCACAGAATTGGTTGAAGAGATTAATCATCGAGGGTTGTTCGGTCTAGGATACACCCTTACTCTTGAAGACAAGATGGAGCAACAGAGGATAGAATTGCTTAAAAAGATGAAGCTTCCCTACAAAAAGCCTGAAATGCGGCCATACCGCCTGTCCCTGAATAGCTACTTTGTCAGGGAAGGCGAGGAGTTTTCGTGTTTTGAGTTCGCCGAGCCATGGATTGACCACACCGGAAAGTTGCAAAAAGGGTTCGAGATTTTCAGAGATGTGGAGTTCGATCGGTCCAACATGAAGCTGACTTACATGGAATATGACAAAGCCACGGGCAGAGTTAGAACCATCAGGCATGAGTACTCCACCAAGGTTGCAGATGACTTGGCATATCAACTTGAAGCCGCAACCCTTGACAAGCCAGCAATAGAAGCCGCAGAAACTCCAAGTTTGACTGAGACGTGGGACGGCCAATATCTGCTTCAACATAGGGTAATCTGGGGCTGCACGAAGACATGGTTGCCGTCATTGGAGATGATTCTGAGGATAAGGTAGACCCAAGGACATTGGTGGTACCCATGGGGGACAAGCTCAAGAATTGGTGCATCATTGGGGGACCTATAGCTACTCCGGAATTTATGATGGGAACACTGGGGCTTACTCCTTCTCCTGTCGCCACTCCTGCAGCATCTCCTGTCACTCGCTCAAAACCCCATCCCCAGAGTCTAGTGTTTTACATTTTGAATTTGAGTCTTCCTCTAAGTCTGACGACCTTACGTCTGAAGACTATGATCTTGTTGCAAACGCTATTTTCCCTTTTGCCATGAATGAAACCCTCGACCTTTCGAGTATCCCTCCATAGTCACTCTTTTAACTGATAAATTGGCTAATAATCAAACTAATGATATACACTTAGTTAATAATGATTCATTAGAAGAGGCAGACACAGACACACTAAATGATGAATACATTAAAGAAATCTCAGAACATGTTATTAATCAAAAAGAATCTCGAGCCCAAGCTGCCGATGAGGTGTTAACATGCGTGAATTTGGGACCAAAGCCGAGCCTAAGGAAACGCAGATTGGAAGCTTCTTCAGCGGAGCCGAAAGGGAAGCACTGATTGAGCTACTCAAAGAATATGTGGATGTGTTCGCATGGTCTTATAAGGACATGCCGGGCTCAACAACTCGATCGTAGAGCACAGAATCCCGACAGCACCAGACGCTAGCCAGTCAAGCAGAAGTTGCGCCGCATTAAGCCGGAATGGTCTTTGCAAGTGAAGGAAGAGATTGAGAAGCTACTCCGTGTGGTTTCATCAGGGTGATCGAATATCCAACTTGGTTATCAAATCTGGTGACTGTCAAGAAATCCAACGGTAAAGTCAGAATATGTGCGGATTTTCGGGATCTCAACAAAACTACGCCGAAGGATGACTTCCCCTTGCCAAATATCGACATGTTGGCGGACGCGACCACCCATTATGAGGCCAAGTCGTTCGAGACAACCGAGGAGAACCAAGAAGCTACCCCCTCCACAACCTCGGGGAGGACCATCAGTCGGCGAGTTCGAGCCGTGTTGAGAATGCAATCTCCTCGGAACAAAGCCGAAAAGGAAGAACTCATCAAGTTACTGCAATACCTCAACCATTTCACAACAGTGGGGGAACCGACACTCAGAGAAATAGAAAGGGCCCGCGACCAAGAATGGAGTTCGAGATGTGAGTTCGCATTATGCTGCCTCAAGGAGTACCTCGCGAATACCCCAATCCTGCACCCGGCACATGGGAATAAACTTCAGACCACAACACCAACGACAGAATCGTGGCCCTCGCGCCAAGAAAAGGAGATCAATGAAAAATGCAAAGGTTTTTGGACAACCACCCCCTCTCAGTCCACTGATACACAAGAATGGGGACCCCTTCGCAAAATTATTCGACCAACTGAGACAAATGGGCAAGATGCAACCTTTAGGGAACATTCACTACTCTCCGAATTACCACCCCTTCAACCGTTTGAACCTACCAAAAGTTGCTCTTACCACCAAGACGAAGGTCACGACACCAACGACTGTGTCGCTCTACAAAGGAGAATCCAAGGCTTGATGGACGTAAACATGCTCACCAGCGTGAGAGGATTTTGGTTCTATAGGGAAGGCGAAAACTCAGAACTCCTCGGTTGCGGCGAAATCGAGCCTTATGTGAAGAACGACTCGGAGGCACCCTCGCACCTGACTGCAGAAACAATGCAAGACATCTCAAGAGAAATAGGGAATTTAAAGCAACGCGTCGACGCAATGACCAAAGCCAGGGACGCGCCACGAGACTAGACAGAATGACAGATTTGGATGGCAGCCCGCCTGAGGAAACAATCAACATCAGCAAACTCGGACGTTACTATGACTAGACTCCCCTCTTAAAAAAAAAAAAAAAAAAAAAAAAAAAAAAGAGAAAAAAAAATAATATTTACTACGCAAAAAGAAGCCCGATAGATTGAAAACCCGCAAAGGGCGGTCTATGCAAAATAAGGGTGCGTACAAAGCTCGCTAGATCGAAAACCGCAAAGGGCGGTCTAGGCAAAAGTTAGAGCATTCCCCCTTCTATCTCCTTTCTTTATAATCATTCTAGTCTGTCTGGAGTGAACTACGGTGACCTAATCCCCTTAGTCCTATTGTAAAAGGGGAACGTAGGCAGCCTTTCAAAAGGTGCGGTCTAAAAAACACAAAAACATCCAAATCTTGTCAAAGCAATAAAGATAGAAGTTGTATTTTTCTGAAAGCAAAAACTTTTATTCCCATAGTTATCGCATGTTAACACTTATTTGATGAGTCTAAGCTTGACATACTTTTTGAATAAATAACCTATGATGAAATTGAAACTAAAACAAAAATAAACTAAATTAAACTAATGTGTCTGCACAACTATGGAGAGACGTTCGGATTACTCTTAGTGCCGTTTGTGCCCTCGGTACCTTTCTCTTGCTTTGCCCACGGCGAACTTTCTTCTTGCTAGGATTCTCACAAAATCTTCTTCGAACTCGCTAACACCTTTAGCCTTGCCATTAGGAACCTCTTCGCCCTTCCTCTTCTTTGACGCCCCCACTTCTTCTCCCCCTCCTTAGCCACGCTCTTACTCATCCTCCTCTCATAAGCCTCAGCCTCCTTAATTCTCAATGAAGAACTTGGAGCACAGGATCCCAAGATAGTGCCCCTTAGGGTCTCTAGAGTCTGCTCTGCATGCCCAAGTCTCCCCATATACCAATCCAAATACTCGCGTGGCAGGAAGGTGTTGCTAGAGCGTGTGAGGAAGGTCCTACGACTGAATCCAGCTCGCCCCACATCTGAGAAAGAAGGACTGAGGCACTATCATCCAACCTTAAGTACCCCAAAGGGAAAATCATCTCTCTCCTCGTCCCAACCCTCCGGGATGGTCTGCACCAAACCATACTGACGAAGCACTCTAGAGGGATAGTAAAAAGTAGTTCCAGAAAGGGTCGGAACTTTGATCATGTGAAGTCCCACTTGTTTCTCCCTCACAGAGTGAATATGCCAATGGGGCACCACCCACTGAATGCGCAGTCACCATTTCCGCCAAATACTTTCCCAACCTTTGAGAGTCATGCCCTCAAACCGCTCCACCATGCCTCTAATGCGGTACATCCATGGGGCCACCTTCAGAGAAGCCGCCGGTTTATTCACTCGAAGCCGCTCTTGCAACCACATGGTCAAAAGCCTATCACTACCACAAGGCATCCCACCATAAGCCGCGAGATGGGGAATCCCACAGAGCATCTCCCCAAGAATGGCCGGTACAATATCATAACCCAAACGAGCCAAGTTCACCATACCCAAACATCCTTCACTGGCAAATCCCACCTCAGAAGGGAAAAGGATAGAGCTAAACAAGCACAGTGCAAGATGGTCCAAGGAGCGGTTAGATGTCACGTCTGCATGCATGAAGTGTTGTGGCATCCAAGAAAGGTCGACATAACCGCCCCTAGCATACCTATCAAAGTCATCCGCGGGTACGCCAAAAGTCACCAACTTGTCCCTCAAGCAAACGAAGTCAAAAGGCAAGGCAACTTTACCCTTCCCTTCGTAGCCACACAATGCTGCGATATCTTCATAAGTGGGTGTTATCTCGTTGAATGAAAAGTTGAAGACATGGAGGGTATCATTCCAAAATTTACCACAAGCTTGCAAGAGGTTGGTATTGGAGTTCATGTGCAAAAGTGACCAAAGACACTTATCCCATACCGTTCATCAAGCTTCCTACGACTAGAACCAGGAAGTTTGGCAACCCACTTCTCCAAAGAGGTTATAAAGACTTTCTTCTCAAACTTGATTCTAGCCTCTTGATCCATGGCAAAGAGCAAGAAATTGGCTAAAAGGAACTCAAAAACTGCTCAAAAGGTTGCTGGTACGTTTGTATGGCTGCAAAGGGTTCATTAAATAGTGCACAACTCCCGATTCTTGCCAGGAAAAGGAAAACCGGAGGCGGCGCATGATTTGGCCACGCGGCCACAATTGCCCTTGGCCCCGCGGCCGATATTGTCCTTGGCCGGGCGGCCAACTTCGTCCTAGGCCACGCGGCCAACTTTGCTCCGGATCTTGCCATGGCCAGGCGGCCAACATTGTTCTGAGCCTCGCCATGGCCATGCGGCCAACTTTGCTCCATGCAGAAATCCCTTTGTTTCTTCCCACTCCGTGACGGATCCATGCAACTACGTACCTGCCCCCTTCCATGGCTCATGCATTGTATAAAATTAGGAACATTTGTAAAATACTAGTTTGCACAAGTAGGCTCCCACAATAAAATTGCATTTTAGAACATAATATACATTTATTCATGGTTCTATACATACATATCCCTCTGCTCTCTACTAGCTAACAGTGTAGGAAATAAAGGCGGACCCCGCCTAATCAGAATCTTCCTCCGTGGTGTCTCCACGCCGCGCTAAAGCCCCGAGAGCTACCGGCACCCGAACTCCGTCCCCGGACCGCTCGACCACCAATGTGAGAAGAGCCCGCACCGTTCGGAGACCGTTCCCGACGCTGGGGTGACGCAACGTCATCCCTCTGACAAGTACATGAATGGTACGCTTCCCTCAGTAAGCGCATCAACACGTTCTCCCGCCGAGCTGAACGGAATAGGCCTCCCGAGTCACCTGAAAGTGAAACCAAGGCAATGATTACAATGCAGAAAGAAATAAGTGTGTGCGAACATGACTGATATAAAGCACAAAGCCGTACCCCAGCGTCGGGCGGAGGAATGAATGTCTCCTCAACAAGATCTGCATCAGTCGGCTCCAAGCTAAGCTCCACCTCCGGCCGCCCCTCATCACTCTCACGCTACTCGAGCGAAGGGGCATGTCAACCAAAGGCCGACTCCGACCAACATAACGGGCCGAGCTCGACCCCTCTCCAGACAACATCCTAGCCCGTACCTGTGGACTGACCAGCCGCGTCCGTACATAGCCGGCATAATCATCACCCCCCCTGTAATGCTCTGCCGAGTGGGAGCCAAGAAAGTCGCCAACCTCGCGGGACGGAGCATATCCCGAGGAGGATCATAAGGAGCCCACGGTAACGCACCAGCCCTGTGCTGACGAACCACCCTCTCCCCAAGATACATGGCCTCCCCGGTGAGACCCACAAGCAGAACCCTAGAAGCGGTCAACCACCACTACATAGGGACCCACCGAAGCCTCATTGGCCGGCTCCATGGGTAAAATCTAACCCCGATGGGCTCAGACATCGCGAACACCCTCCTCAGATCAGCAGCATCCACTGTCTTCCTGTCCCGGTTTCTGCGGGAAGGAGCCCTGTTGCCCTTGCACCAGTACGACATGATGGGACAACCTTGTTAACACTCATCACCAACTGAAAAGGGGCGACACCGAAGATCTCGTACACCCAAGCCTGTGCATATAATGAGAGAGAACATTTCAGACCAAAAGATAGAACAGAGATCTCAACAAGTGAAAGAAGGGTAGTCAAGAGCATACCTCAAAGGCGAACTGGAACCCGTCAAAGGCCGACGAGCTAGCCCTCGAGCAATGATCCAAAGCCCGGTAAATCTCAGCCAAACCGGCTCCACCCCAAGAAATCCCACCGACTAAGTCCAAGTCCACAAAAGCCCCTAGCAGTGAGTACCGGCAGACAGTAGCCCCACTGGGAAACAAAATCTCTGAAAAGCTGTACCATAAGAACAGCCGACCAAGCAATCCAAATCATATTCCCCCCTACTAAAGGCCTCAATAGCCACCTCCACCAAGCGATTCACCTTCCCGGCCTCCACTCCGTAACCCTTGACACCTCCTCCCAGATCGGTGTCAACTCCCAGCAGAGCCTGTCTATAGTCCCGCCGCTCCGCCAAGCTCTCATCAAAAGGCAAAGGGGTACCAGTAAACCTCAACCCTGTGATGGCCGCGAAATCCGTCGGCGTGATGGTAATCTCTCCCCAACTGAAGTGGAAGGTATGGGTGGTATCCCCACCAGAACTCCCGGCACACCTCTATCACCGCTGCCACCTTCAGGGTAGCCCCGACCATGCGGACACTGTCAAAGAATGGGCCAAAGCCCATAGCCTCGATCCGAGCACGCAAACCGCCCGGTCCCTCCGGCAGGGACGCCCACAGTTTGCCCACAGTCACTGTGGACCCACGAGCCTTGATCCTCTGCAGGTAAACACAGCACAGGTATGTTACCATTCTAGCAATTTACAATTCTAGCAATTTAAATTCTAGCATTTCATATTTATGTGCATAAAACATACAAATGTGCGAGAAGGAGAGGAATGAAAATTCAAATTTACCTCTCGCGTCTCCGGAAGCCCCATCGACCAATGACGCTCAGAGTCGATGTAAAAATCGTAATCTTGGTAAACGTAGACCGCAGCAGATTATCGCGATAATTCCGAGTCGCGGCTCGTGGTCTCAAACCCCCCGTGGAATCAAGGGCCCGCTTCAAAGCCCGCTCCGGGTCAGCCCCTACATTTCCTCCGCCCTGAGCATTACCGTGCCCCTCTCCTTGTGGCTCTTGTTGTGGAATCATATACCCACCATGGCCCGGAAAATCTCTAAATAATGCCTCATTGATCCAATCCTCCATATCTTCAAGAATTATGTGAAATGAAATCTTCAAATTATCAAAAAACTGAGCTTTCTCTCTCTAAAAACTCAATTTTCTCACTCTAACTCGTCAATGGAGGAAGGAAGAAGAAGAAAGAAGAAAGAAGAAGAAGAGGGAGGTGTCTGGTGATGTGACCAAGGAGTCAGCCCGTCGGCATCCTTGGCCACGCGGCCACTTTTGCCCTTATTGGTCACCTTCGGCCACGTTGCCCTTGCAACCCCAGCCGTCAGATCAGCGATCCGCGTGAAGGAGATCTGACCACTCAGCAGCCTTGGCCACGCGGCCACTTTTGCAATTCAGTGTGTTTGGCCACGCGGCCAACCTTGCCTCTTCAGATAAAATTCCACTTTTGCCCTGATCTTTTCCCTTTAATTCATTTTTAAATGCCTTAACACTACTTTGAATGATATTCGTTACCTTTGGGTACGGAAAGCCCCTTAAAATTTCCATTCTTCACCAAATATTTGCTTAGGATTCGTATGATTGTAGAGACTTCGGCGCCTCTATGACATACCATCCTAGATCAATCGTAATTGGCAGAAGCCTCGGCGTTTCTGTTTGCGAGAGATCCAGCATCTATTTTAGGATTCGTATGTATAGAGACTTCGGCGCCTCTATGACATACCATCCTAGATCAATCGTGGTTGGCAGAAGCCTCGGCGTTTCTATTTGCGAAAGATCCAGCATCTATTATTAGGATTTGTATGATTGTAGAGACTTCGGCGCCTCTATGACATACGTATCCTTGATCGATCGTGGTTGGCAGAAGCCTCGGCGTTTTCTGTTCGCGAGAGATCCGACATCTATTACTTTAGCGCGATCGGCAGGAACCCTGGCGATCCTGATTGCGTTTACCATTCCATCTTGGGATTATTTAGACAGCGTAGTCCCAAATAACTTCATTGCTTACGAATGTTTCGTTCTTCGTACAGGATAGTGCCCGTAGGTTTATTATCCCTAGCAGGAGTCCGATATCTCGTTTTATCCCCAGTAGCTCTGAACTACGACCGGCTTGATTCCTCGAGGATACGTAGGAAACCTGAAAAGGTTCAGCCACCCGACCGACGCGGTCATCTCTCATCCCCAGCAGGTGCATTTTCCCAGCAGAAGACGTTGCTCCCCATCAGAGGACAGTCATTCCCAATTTCCCATCAGATTTGAACTACGTTTGGCTTGATTCCCCCGCGGATACGTAGGTCGCCTGCCAAGGTTCAGCCGTTCCCTTACCTTTCATCTGTTTTGAAACTCATGTTTTAGACGGATCCTTCTTTATCGTCGACCCCACATTGCCTTGCAAGAAGCGTCGCCGAGGGGCTACTGTTAGTACCCGACCTGAAAATGAGTTTATTAGGACTTTCCCAAAATACAAGGACTTTATAGGATTAGAAACCTTGCAAAGACTTGTCCTGGATTCCCAAAATATCTCATTTATGGCAAAATCTATCAATTAGGTAATAATGGTTTCCTTAAAACCATGCAGAAACCCTAGCTTAAGAATCAAGTCAGCCGGCAGCCTTGGCCACGCGGCCAACATTGCTCCGCGTTGATCTTGGCCACGCGGCCAACTTAACCGGCTCCAACCATGGCCAGGCGGCCAACCTTGCGCCGGATGATCTGGACCATCAGATCCTTCCATCAGTTTACTATATAAACCACTCCAGGCTATTGGTTTTAAGGATCCGATTTTGAGAGCTCTAAGTCCGGATTTTGGAGTTCTTAAACACTATTTTTCTCTCTAATTAGCATTCAAACACTCAAGAGATCCAAGGTTTATTTCTTGCCAACATAGGTAAGTTTTCTAACTTTTTCTTCGTGTTCTTGCATAATTTTTAATGTAGATCTTTATATTCATGTTCGTGCATGTTTATTCATAGTTTCTTCATATTCTTTGCATGCTCATTCATATGTTCATAATATGTTCTTCGCATGTTCTTCGTGTTCATAGATTAAAACCTTATTTATGCTATATTTAGGGTTGCGATCTTCATAATTATATGTTATTTCATAGCCGATGATGATCGAGGGTTCATCAACCCGAGGATGATCTAGGAACTACTTCTAAACCTAATCTTGGTAATTCCCCCTCATTATGCATGATCCCGATTCTTCTGCCTATTCTAATTCTCTGCGAACTACGCTGACCTGAGCTTCTCACATTGAGAGGAACGTAGGCAATCTTCGGATCCGGTCTAAATCACTAACACACTACTAACACATTCATCATGATAGAAAGACCGATCAATTCGGGCAATAGGAGTGATAACGTCCAATATTCTTCTCTTGTTGTAATTTGACCCCCGAACCCACTAACATGCTTTTTTCAATGTTTTGGCTTTAATTAAAACGGCGTGGCGACTCTCATAATTTTAATGTCGTTAAGAATATTCCCTTTGTAAATAAAAATAATCACAAGATACTTCCCATGCGTCGCTTCATCGGAAGGGGTATTCACACTAGTACAAGAGTAGCAAAA
>JAOWBW010000696.1:379193-472093 GCA_026119855.1 Campanula takesimana
GGCTAAATGATCATGGGATGATCATGTTAGATTATGGGTACTTGTTGGAACAAGGTACTGGACATGACCGCTGTATGAGATTTATGTCATGGTCTATGTCGAACATATATCTCATATTAGTTATGTCATTTGAATCCTAGACATGAAGTTATTATAGTCTTCCACTTGATGAACAGGTGGTTTGACATATTCAAACGCTACCTTAACACGGTAGTTATAAAGGGTATGATTGGCGTAATCGGATTCCCGTGGGAAGAATAATAAGCTAAATGGATTTGTCCCTCCACGGAGAGATGTCAAGCTTGGGCCCCTCGAAGGAATGATGTTGATGAAATGTTCGGCCGGACTCAAATGGATTGATTGGATCAATAGCATTTGAATTATCAACATATTCGGAATCGAGAAAGTATTGAAACAAAACAAGTTGACTGTTTGACCATGACTTGTGTTCAATGACATCGTGGACAAATGGATTGTGACATATTCTAAAGGAATGCGAACTTGTATCTAGTTATGCTATTTGGGTAGGTATTGACGGTTTGCTAGAACCTAATCATATCTTATGGGATCATGTTTGACCCCATTGCCAACTTAGTATAATCCTAGAGGGTCACACACAATAGAACGAATCTTAAATAAAAGGACTGTATTGGAATTTAGGGTCGGAGGACTTCCAAGGAATTTCCTGAAAGTTCTGGGCCTCCTGGTCAACCAAGCGGGCGCTTCGGGCGCTTGGTTGCACTAGGCGGGCGCCTGAACAAGCCGTAAAAAGAATTGGACTTCTGTCCAAACAAGCGGGCGCCTGGGTAGGACCAGGCCGGCGCCCGGTATGCCGATTGGAAATTTCTAATTCGATTAGGAAGGTTTTTGGCACAAGTTACCTATTTGGAATAGGTCTTAATTGTGTATAAAAAACACCAATTCGGCCAGACCATATGAAAGTGTGCCTTTTGTGAGTCTCAAAGAGTTTAGAGAGATTTTATTTTGTTCTAAGATATCATTGATTGAGGAACAAAATAATTCACAAAAAATTCCATATAGTTCTTATTAATTGTGAAAGCGTGTTTTACAATTATTGGTCTAGCAACCAAGATCAAAGAAGCTCCTTTGATATTCGTTCGAAGTGTGGATACCGCTAGAGGGTGAAAATCATCATCTTCAAAGTTCGTGTTCAAGCTTGTGATCGTGATCAAGTCTTCAAACCTCACCAAAGACCAAGAGAATTTGATAGCCATCAAGGGTTAGTTTTATCCTATATTCATGTTATTGTATTTGATTTAATCATATGAACGGATCCATGGCTTTGGGTTTCAAAATTTTAAATACTAATTTCCGCTGCGCATGTATCTACGAAAACCCAACAGTGGTATCAGAGCCCCGTTCATGTTGATTAATCAATACTTGGATCATGTTGTGTGTATATAAATTGTTTATGTGCCAAGCATGATATGAATATTGGATTATATGATGTTTATGTGTTTGTGATTTTATGTGGTTTATTGTTTTTCCAACTTTAATCGCACGATTCAATCGCAATAAAAATTATGGTGGATTCTGAATTATTCGATTATTGATTTTGATTGGATCAAAGTTTTAATAATCGGGAAAAATAATTTTGAGACAAAATTTTCGAACTTTAAAATTCTATACTATTCTAGCCATTCAAGCGGGGCGCCTGGTCCTTTGCAGGCGGGCGCTCGTGGTCAAAATTTGTTTGGGTTAAAATCTGAATATGGAATTTCGATAAATTCGACAAAACCAGTAACAGAACAATCCAGACTTGTTGATCTGGAATGGTTTTGGGTAGTTGGTTTGTGTGTGGATTTGGGGTTTGATTTTTTCCATTTGTTTTAGTCTTGTGATTCTAAGATTGTTTCAAGGTTTGGATGGCTAATCTGTGTTCACGAGATTGTGTTTCCCAAACTTGATCGCAATCAAAGTCTCAAGGATAAAAACGACGTAAGTTAGAATTATGAATGCATAATTGCTAAAATTGAGAAACAAAGTTCTGATTCAATGATTTGGAGATCCATGTGGAATTGTGAATGCAATTGGCCTACGTTCATCGAGAGCCATCTATTGCTTAGTTTCGGCCACATGGACTACTTTCTCTGGTTTCTTGAATTAGTGCGGATTGTGGTGCCTAATGGCTTAGTTCGACCGCACTTCTTGTTGTCTTGATTTGGAGATAATAACCAAAGTTGAAATAGTCTCATCCTCATAATTATAGAGAAACTAATGACACATAAATATCATGCTTAAATTAATAGAGATTAATTTAGTGGCTAAACTTGATGTGTAACATGTTTATATTATGTGCTCATAAATGTGTTATATGCATATGTGATGAGCCTTCAAAGAAAGTTTTAAGTCTTTTATTGCCATGCCATGATTTTAAAACTTGTTAGTACATGAGTGATTTTTAATGTAGATTCGCCCTAGCGAGATGCATTAAATTTGTTTATGTATGAGCAAGATAGATAGTGTGGGGCACGCCCTAGCGGGACACATTAACTGTGCGTTTAAAATGGTTAGACTTAATTGGGCGTCAAAACAGTTTTGGGCCTAGGCAAAGATGAGGTTTTAACATGCTTTTTGAATTTGATTTCTAAAGAATCTCATAAAAGGAACTAAGAGTCATATGAGATATGATTGACAAGAGTTGTCTACCTAATTAATTTGATTTTGTGTAATCCGCCTTAGCGGACTTGAAATTAAATTAAAGTTGGATCTTAACCCATTTAAATTATATTATACATTGGATGTATATGAAGGTTATAATTTAGTGGGAGTATTTGTTTGAAAAATACATTATTTATCTCTTTAATGAAAACGGTACTTATTAAATTTTGGAATTTTTTGCATATTTGTAGATAATGACTAATAACACTCAATCAATGTCGTTGCGATGATCCTTGAGAAGGATAAGCTCGAAGAGAATGGTACAAACTTATGGATTGGATCCGTAGCATAAGAATTGTTTTAGGAAAGAAGATAAGTTGTACATTCTCGATGGGCCTCTCCCCGCTGAACCACCGCCTACTGCCCCTAGGGTAGAAAGAGACAATTACAAGAAACATCGTAATGATTCTAGAGATGTAAGTTGTCTCATGCTTGCTGCTATGTGTTCAAAACTCCAACAAAGTTTGGAACATTTGGAAGCCTATGAGATAGGCGTGGAGTTGAGAACCATGTTTCAAGAGCAAGCTAGGCAAGAGAGGTACAGACCATTGTTGCATTCACTACTAGTAAAATGACATGAAGGGCAAAAGTGAGTCCCCACTTTCTTAAAATGAAAGGTTATGTAGAGCACCTTGAGAAACTTGGCTATCCAATCCCATTGGAGCTAGCCACGGATCTCATTCTTAATTCATTGCCTAAAAGTTATAATCAGTTTGTAATGAATTATAACATGCATGGGATGGATAAGAATCTCTCTGAGTTGCATGGGATGCTCAAAACTGCAGAGATGAAAATTGTGGAGAAAGGTTCTCCCGTGCTCTTGGTTCATGATGGGAAGAAGCCTGGTGCCAAAGGCAAGGGTAAGGAAAAAGTTGTCAAACCCAAGATAAGCAAGGCAAAGGTTGCCCAGGCTTCTGAGGCAAAACCCGATACACAAAAGGATGCAATTTGTTTCCATTGTCAAGAAATTGGTCATGGAAACGTAATTGTAAGGCTTCTTGGAAGAGCAAAAGAAGAAGAAGAGCAGCAAGGCTGCGTCGACTTCAGGTATCTATATGATAGATATTCTCCTTTCTACCACTGATTCTTGGGTATTGGATACCGGATGTGGTTCTCACATTTGTCTAAATGTGCAGGGACTAAAGAATAGGAGACTGCTTAAAGAAGGTGAAGTAGATCTACGCGTGGGGAATGGAGCAAGAGTTGCTGCATTAGCCGTAGGACTTATGAAGTCACTTAACCTTCCGGATTAATTCTGTTTTGAACAATTGTTATTATGTCCCGGATTTAAGCAGAAATATTATTTCAATTTCTTTGTTGGATAATGAAGGTTTAAGTTTCTTATTGAGAATAAGAAATTTTCTATTTATTTAAATGATGTGCTTTATTGTATTGCTAATTCATTAATGGCATTTATATTCTTGGATGTCAAGAATGAAAATAATGTCTATCATGTAAATAAGAAATCTAACCTAATGAATAAATCATACTTATTTGTGGCATTGCCGTCTTGGTCATATTAATGAGAAGCATATCTCAAAACTTCATGGGGACGGACTTTTGGGTTCATGTGACTTAGAGTCATATGACACTTGTGAGTCGTGCCTTCTTGGAAAAATGACTAAGACACCTTTTACCAAGTTGGGTGTGAAAGGGCAAGCGACTTATTGGGGTGATACATTCCGATGTATGCGGACCATTAAGTAGCAATGCTAGGGGAGGATTTCAATACTTATAACTTCACTGATGATTATAGTAGATTGGGTATGTTTACCTAATGAAACATAAAAGTGAAGCATTTGAGATATTTAGAATATTTCAAAATGAAGTAGAAAAACAACTTGGCAAAAGTATAAGGCACTTCGATCAGATCGAGGTGGTGAATACTTAAGTCAAGAATTTGACGATCATCTAAAGAATTGTGGAATAGTTTCACAATTGACTCCCGGAACACCACAATGGAATGGTGTGTCTGAGAGGAGAAATCGGACTTTGTTAGACATGGTTCGATCAATGATGAGTCAAGTTGATCTTCCAATATCCTTTTGGGGTTACGCCTAGAAACCGCTGCTTTCACACTAAATCAAGTTCCAACTAAATCGTTCCAAAGACTCCATATGAGATGTGGAGTGGAAAGAAACCTAGTTTATCTTCATGAGGATTTGGGGTTGCGAAGTTTATGTCAAGAGACTTATCTCTGACAAACTAGCACACAAATCTGATAAATGTATTTTCGTGGGATATCCTAAGGAAACTAAAGGATATTACTTTTACAACCGAGAGGACAACAAAGTGTTTGTTGCCCGAACTGGTGTCTTTCTAGAGAAAGAGTTTCTCTCCAAAGAAATCAGTGGGAGTAAAATAAATCTTGAAGAAATTCGAGACCCAGAAAAATAACATTGAACCAATAGTGGAACGAGAACAAGAACCACAAGGAGTTGTGGACCTGTTCAAAATACACAAGCATCTCGCAGATCTAGTAGGTTACGATCCGAGCCCGAGAGATATTGGATTTCTCGTAACGGATAGTAATGAGGTAGAAATCATTGAGAATGATGAACCGTCAACCTACCAAGAGGCGATGTCTTCTCCTGATTCGAACAAGTGGCTTGGAGCCATGGAATCCGAATTGCAATCCATGCAAGACAATCAAGTTTGGAATTTGATTGATGCGCCCGAAGGTGTAAAAACCATAGGATGCAAATGGGTCTTCAAGAAGAAGACTGATATGGATGGGAAGGTGCATACTTACAAAGCTAGGCTTGTAGCGAAGGGTTATAGGCAAGTTCATGGTATTGACTATGATGAGACCTTTTCACCCGTAGCAATGATCAAGTCTATAAGAATTTTGCTTGCCATTGCCGCATATCATGACTATGAAATATGGCAGATGGACGTCAAAACCGCTTTCCTGAATGGAAAACTCCAAGAGGATGTGTATATGACACAACCAGAAGGTTTTGAACAAGATTCTAAGGTATGCAAATTGCAGAGATCCATCTATGGATTGAAGCAAGCTTCTAGGAGTTGGAATCTCCGTTTTGATGAATCGGTCAAAGAGTTTGGTTTCATCAAGAACGAAGATGAGCCTTGTGTATACAAGAAGATTAGTGAGAGCATAGTGCTATTCCTTATTTTATATGTGGATGACATATTGCTCATTGGAAACGACATTCCTACACTTCAGTCTGTGAAGACTTGGTTAGGAAAGTGCTTCGCAATGAAAGAATGGGTGAAGCCGCATATATTCTTGGCATTAAGATCTATAGAGATAGATCAAGGAGGCTACTTGGTTTAAGCCAAAGTACATACATTGACAAGGTCATTAGAAGATTCCGTATGGAAAATTCTAAGAGAGGGACCTTGCCCGTGCTACATGGAGTTTCTCTAAGCAAGACTCAATGTCCTAAGACAAACGATGAGCGTGAGAAAATGAATGATGTTCCGTATGCTTCGGCAATTGGGTCCACCATGTATGCCATGATTTGTACTAGGCCGGATGTATCTTATGCTTTGAGCATGACAAGTAGATACCAATCCGACCCTGGCGAAAATCACTGGATAGCTGTAAAAGCGATTCTTAAGTACTTGAGAAGAACTAAAGACTCCTTTTGGTCTATGGAGGAATGGAAGATGATCTCGTTGTAAATGCTTACACGGATGCAAGCTTCCAAACCGACAAGATGATAGCCGATCGCAATCGGGTTTTGTGTTTATGTTAAATGGTGGAGCTATAAGCTGGAAGAGTTCCAAGCAAAGTACAACCGCTGATTCTACAACAGAAGCTGAGTATATTGCTGCATCGGATGCTGCAAAGGAAGCTGTTTGGATTAAGAAGTTCATAACTGAACTTGAAGTGGTTCCTAGTATTGCTAATCCAATAGACCTTTATTGCGATAATAATGGTGCTATTGCTCAAGCAAAGGAACCAAGAGCACACATCAAAAATCCAAACACATACTTAGGCGTTTTCATATCATTCGAGAGATCATTGATAGGGAGACGTAATATATGCAGAGTACCTACTGATGACAATGTTGCGGACCGCTAACAAAGGGACTTCCACAAGCTAAACATGATGGTCATGTTAGGTCCATGGGTATTAGATACATGGGAGATTGGGCCTAGGGCAAGTGGGAGATTGTTGGTAGTGGTGCCCTAGGCACGTTTAATAAACGTTGTAATTGTTATCATTTATTTCATATCAATAAAGAGATGTTTTGATTTTTATTGTCACGACCCGAAATCTAGGCTCTATTTTATAGTAATTAAGTGATTTTATTTAATTATTGCTTATTTAATTATTTAAATTATTATTTATTTAAATAATTATGTGTGCAATTTATGTGTTATAATATTTGGGCCTAGCATTTTATTCGAGTTATTTGGGCTAGTGTGGAAGTGTTGAGTCTTAATTGTTAGTCGGAGTGTAAGTAATTGTGTTGGTTTGGGGAGGGGGTCTAGTTGTAACATTTCAAAATAATTTCCCCCTACTCCTTGCCTCCCTCACCTCCTTCTCCCTCCTACACTCCACCCCCATTCCATTTCCCAGCCATCTCTCTCCTTCTCTCTAGCAAAAAGGTGAGTTTTCTTTCCTTTACTTCTCTCTTCTTTTTCTTCATCTTCTTCTAGTCATTTCTCATTTCTCAAACCGTAAACCTTGTTTAGATCGTCGATAGGATCGCGTAGAGCCAAAAGAATCGAATTCCGTCAACTTTCATTATTTCCAAGTAAGTGCTTTTCCCCTATTTTATGCTAGAAATGCTATTCCATGTTTATTGATGTCATGAATGCCATTATTGCATCTTGGGTTGATTTGGGAGTGATTGGCATTTTATTCATATTTTTGGGGAATTTGGTTTGATTCTTGTGTTGGGTTTCTATTTTCTTTAGATTTGTGTTATTTAGTCCCATTACAAGTCTATAAGTTGTTTTGGTTCATGGTTGTGTTATATTGCTAGCCTTGGTTCCAAGCATTTGTGAAATGGTGAAAGATTTGGGTTAGTTGAGTTTGGTTTGAAAATGGTGGAAACCCAGAATTTTGGCCGGAATTTGTCTTCCGGGCGGAAGGAGGCGCGCGCATCCCTCCCTTGGAGGCGTGCGCACCCTTATGTCCCTCTTAATCAAAAATGCTTCTGTCCCCTGGAGGCGCGCGCATCCCTCCCTTAGGAGGCGCGCGCACCCTCTCCTTCTCCAACTCGATTTTCCAACTGATCTAGGAAGCGAGCGCATCCCTCCCTTAGGAGGCCGCGCGCACCCCCTCCCTGTTATGAAATTTATTTCCATTTTTGTCCAATCTTTCGAGGGCCATATTGTGTTCACCCGGACTCCGTTTTAGGCGTATAAATTACCGTTTTAAAGCTCTCCTTAAACTCTTCGACATGAGTAAGTAAATTTGGTAGAGTGCTCGAATTAATTGGATCCTTTGTGGTCAAATGTGATATGGAATTGAGTTATCCTTGTTAATATTGTGGAACACTTTAATTGTGTGTTATCGGTTCATTTCACTTTCTTGGTGACTAATTGGAATGGTTCCCTACTTTGGAACCTTAAGTTGTTCATTCATGCTAAATTATTATTACTTAGCATTTATTTGAAAGTCCAGCTGGTATTTTGTGTGTGTTTGGGCGATGGAAAAGATTATAATGGCAAAGCCAAGTCCATTATAATGTTGACCATTGTTTTGCCCCCTTCTTTACCCCTTCTCCAGATTGGTCTTGGAAAGGATAAGTCAGCGTTCCTTTGTGAATGTATCTGGCTAGCGAGCATGACTTTGTGTCATGGTCCTTGTCCTTGTGACACTTTCATGTTATTGGTTCCGGTACCGGGTTTTCTCTTCAGCTCTCATGCTATTATGAAGATGTTGATTGTTGATTATTGAAGCTACGCAGCGATCCTTTATTTGGATGTTCCGGTTTGGAAAACCTTGGCTATATCCTTTGTTATGTGTTTATTTCCGCTGCTATCTGTTATATGATAATTGCTATGTGCTATGTGATGATAATTATTGGTATTGCTTATTGCATCATAGCATGTCATGTAGTTGCATTAGTAACTTATTGAGATTTATCTCACCCCCTTTCTTTTATCTTTGTTTTTCCTTAACCCCCCCCCCAGGTGCTAAGGATTAGTCTCGCTGATCACGAGAAAGAGGACGTCGAGTGTGGATTCGTTCTTTTGGGGAAAGTTGTATAGGTTGGTTTACATTATATCAATGTGTAACCTTCTGGGAGGTTTGTACCGAACATTGACGTCACTAGGAATTGTGTATATTTGTATTCTTGTTAGCATAAACTTGTGGAAGTTTATGATAAGTTGTATTGACTTTTATCAAACTTGGTTTTGTAAAACTTTGGATCATCACCTTTTGGTATCAAATGGAATTATTAACTTCAGTATTTCTGAGTTTTGGTTTTAGAGTCGACGTCCAGATCGCGGTCCCGGGCCGCGGGGTCCGGGTCGCGACAGTTGGTATCAGAGCTATGGCATTAGCTCTAAGTATAAGTCTAGGTGGATTAGTATGACCTAGGTGGGTAGTAGTGTGCGGAGTGATTAACGGTTGATGTTTTATGCAGGTACTGTTACAATGGTTCGTAGAAGGAGTGGTGAAGGTAGTTCCGGTAATGCAAATCAGAATGATACAAGGGAAGAAGCCCGTTCCATGTTTCAAGGCATGTTTGAGGCGGCCATGAAGGCCATACATGATCAAGGCCCGAGGGTAGAACAAGCTCCACCCCGCTATGGATTGGAGCAATTTCTGAAGTTAAACCGATTGAATTCAATGGGGAACCCGATGTTCGGAAAGCTGAGTTATGGATTGAGTCTATGGAGAAGATTTATGAGGTGTTTGGGTGCACGGATGAGGACAAGGTCCGGTTCGCGGCTTACAAGCTTGTGGGAGCCGCCGAGCATTGGTGGAAAGGTGTTAAAGCTATTTGGGACGATACTCACATGGTGTATGCGTGGGAGTTGTTCGTGCGCAAATTCAAGGAGCATTTCATTCCGGTTGTGGATCAAAACCGAAAGGAGATCGAGCTACTCAACTTGGAGCAAGGTGTGTTGTCTATAGCACAATACTCGGCTAAGTTCATAGAATTAGCCCGGTATTGCGACTATTTGGTGAGGACCGAGGAACAAAAGGCTATGAGATTCATTCGGGATTGAAGACCTCCATCCGTACTCAACTCATTGCCAACGGATTGTAACTTTCCAAGATGCGGTGGACCGAGCTTATTTGATAGAGCAAGATATTGGGGAGCATAAAAGGAAGACCGAAGTAGCTAACCCGAGTAAGCAAGGAGCACAAGGCAAGCCACAGCATCGTTCCGATAACCGAGGTAACTTTGGGGGACAATCTCAGTTCCGAGGGCAACCAATCCAAGGAACCCGGGTACCACTTCTGGGAACCAAGGGAGCCAAATGAGGAAGCCTTGTACCTTTTGTCAGAAGGTAGGCCATGCGGAGGATAGGTGTTGGAAAAAGCAGGCAAGTGTACCAATTGTGGTGAAATGGGGCACTTTGCGAGAGACTGCACGAGGTACCGAGGTCAGCCATCCGGGTCAGGGGTTGGTAATAATCAAGGTCAGAAAAGGGATGTTACCGGGAAGCCAAAGTCCAAGGGAAGGTTTATGCCATGAATCAACAACAAGCTACCGATGATCCATCCGTTATTGGAGGTATTGTTTCTGTGTCTAATGTGAGCGCGCGAGCGTTAGTAGATCCAGGATCATCTCATTCATACATTTCTGTGCAATTTGCTTCTATGTTAAATGCTGCATTCGAGTCTTTATCGTACGTGCTAGAGGTATCGACCCCTATAGGAGAATGCTTGATTTCTGATCGAGTCTTTCGTGCTTGTGATGTGGTTATTTGTGGTCGAGTCCTTTGTGCGGATTTGGTGGTTCTTCCTATCCAAGACTTTGATGTCATTTTGGGTATGGATTGGTTGAGCAAGTTTCATGCGTCCGTTGATTGCCGTAAGAAAACTGTTACTTTTTCTATTCCCGATGTGCCTAAGTTCGTTTTTGAGGCTAGTCCTCTGAGTAGAAAGGTTCGCTTAATTTCTTTTATGAAAGCGAGAAAATTATTGCATAGTGGTTGTAAGGGGTATTTGGCTAGTGTTCTTGATACTAGGAAAGAATCCCCTAGTTTTGATAGTGTTCGGGTCGTTCGGGAATTTCCCGATGTTTTCTCTACCGAGTATGATATGCCTCCCGATCGTGAGATTGAGTTTTGTATAGATATTTTGCCGGGTACGGCTCCGATTTCGAAAGCGCCTTATAGGTTAGCTCCCGCAGAGTTGAAGGAGTTAAAGGTTCAATTGCAAGAGTTGCTTGATCGAGGGTTTATCCGCCCTAGTGTATCCCGTGGGGAGCGCCGGTTTTGTTTGTGCGAAAGAAGATGGTTCCTTGAGATTGTGTATAGATTACAGGAAGTTGAATCAGGTTACGGTGAAGAATAAGTATCCTCTACCGCATATCGATGATTTGTTTGATCAGCTTCAAGGGTCCGTTGTGTTTTCCAAACTTGATTTGAGGAGTGGGTACCATCAGTTGAAGGTTCGATCAGAGGATATTCCAAAGACTGCTTTTCGCACTCGGTATGGTCATTATGAGTTCTTGGTTATGCCGTTTGGGTTGACTAACGCGCCGGCCGTGTTTATGGATTTGATGAACCTGTTTTCCATCCTTATCTTGATTCGTTTGTGGTGGTCTTCATCGACGACATTCTTGTTTATTCGAAATCTCGAGAGGAGCACGAGCAGCACTTGAGGACAGTTTTATCCGTTCTTGCGAGGGAGAAATTATTGCGAAGTTTAGTAAATGCGAATTTTGGCTCGAGAAGGTGTCATTTCTGGGTCATGTTATTTCGAAAGATTGGATTTCTGTGGATCCGTCTAAGATAGAGGCAATAGTGGATTGGAAGAGACCCGAATCAGTGACAGAGATTAGAAGCTTTCTTGGTTTAGCCGGGTATTACAGAAGGTTTATTGAGGGTTTTCGAGGATTGCTACTCCGATGACGCAGTTGACTCGGAAGAATGTTCCGTTTGTGTGGACCGAGAATGTGACAAGAGTTTCGAGGAATTGAAGAAGAGGTTGACTACTGCACCGATCTTGAGTTTGCCTAATGGGAGCGATGGGTTAGTGATTTATAGTGATGCTTCGAAAGAGGGTTTGGGTTGTGTGTTGATGCAGAATGGGAAAGTAATTGCGTATGCTTCGAGGAAGTTGACCCCTAGTGAACAGAATTACCCCACTCATGATATGGAATTAGCGGCTATTGTATTTGCGTTGCACAAGTGGAAGCACTACCTTTATGGAGCAAAGTTTGAGATTTTTACCGATCACAAGAGTTTGAAGTACCTATTCTCTCAGAAAGAGTTGAACAACCGACAGCGCCGATGGATGGAATTGTTGAAGGATTATGATTGTACGATTTCTTATCATCCGGGGAAGGCAAATGTGGTAGCCGATGCGATTAGTAGAAAATCTTATGTGGCTTCGATGATGGTTCGTGAATGGAAAATGCTTGAGGATGTTCGAGATTGGTCTCCTCGTGAATCGAGACATGGGGCTATTTTTGCGAATATTAGGGTATCTCCGACCCTAGTTCAGAGAATAAAAGAGGCTCAGAAAGAGGATCCCGAGTTGGTGAAAATAATTGGTAAATTGAAGGAAAAGAACTTCGAGGATTTTTCATTGAGCTCGAGTGGAGTTTTTAACTTTCCGTGGAAGATTGTGTGTTCCGGATGTTGATGGAATTAAACAGAGAGTTCTTGATGAGGGCCACAAATCGAGGTATACTATTCATCTGGGCAGTACGAAGATGTATCAAGACTTGAAGCAACAATTTTGGTGGATTAATATGAAAAGGGAAATAGCCGAGTATGTTTCGAGGTGTTTAACGTGTCAGCAGGTCAAAGCCGAGCATCAGAGACCCGCGGGATTGCTTCAGCCGTTAGAGATTCCCGAGTGGAAATGGGAGCATGTGACTATGGATTTCGTTACGGGACTGCCTCGTACCCGTAGGAAGTATGACAGTGTTTGGGTAATAGTGGATAGACTGACTAAGAGTGCCCATTTCTTGCCTATTGACATCAGATATTCGATGGAGAAGCTTGCGACCCTTTATATTGATGAGATTGTTAGATTGCATGGGGTTCCGGTTAGTATTGTGTCAGATCGAGACCCGAGGTTTACTTCTAGGTTCTGGAAGGCGTTTCAGGAAGCTTTGGGTACAGATTTGCGATTCAGTACGGCTTTTCATCCACAGACCGACGGTCAATCCGAGAGGACTATTCAGATTTTGGAGGATATGTTGCGAGCTTGTGCGATAGACTTTTCCGATTCTTGGGATTCGCACCTACCGTTAGTGGAATTCTCTTACAACAACAGTTATCAGGCTAGTATCGAGATGGCGCCGTTTGAGGCCTTGTATGGAAGGAAGTGTAGATCGCCTATTTGTTGGGATGAGGTTGGTGAAGCGAAGATTGTGGGTATTGATTTGCTTCGGGATTCGGTTGAGAAAGTTAAAGTTATCCGGGATAGATTGAAGACAGCTCAGAGTCGACATAAGAGCTACGCAGACAACCGAAGGCGAGATCTTAGCTTTCAGACCGGTGATTTGGTGTTTTTGAAAGTATCTCCAAAGGTGGGTATTCGTAGATTCGGGAAGAAAGGCAAATTAGCTCCGAGGTTTATTGTCCGTTTGAGATTTTGGGAAGGTTGGACTTCTAGCGTATCGTCTTGCGTTACCGCCATCTTTGGACCGGTTGCACAACGTCTTTCACGTTTCTATGCTTCGGAAGTATGTTCATGATCCGTTGCACGTGTTACCGAGGGGACCGGATACCGAGGATATTGAGCCGATATGACTTATGAGGAACGACCGGTTCGGATCTTAGATTCCAAAGTCCAAGAGTTGAGGAGCAAGAGCATCGCGTTGGTTAGAGTTCTTTGGAGGAATCATAACATCGAGGAGTCGACGTGGGAACTCCGAGATGAGATCGAGAGGAAATTTCCGTGGCTTTTTGTTTAAGGTGAGTTTCGTTAAAATTCGGGTCGAATTTTCTTTAAGGGGGAGTGAATGTCACGACCCGAAATCTAGGCTCTATTTTATTAGTAATTAAGTGATTTTATTTAATTATTTGCTTATTAATTATTTAAATTATTATTTATTTAAATAATTATGTGTGCAATTTATGTGTTATAATATTTGGCCCTAGCATTTTATTCGAGTTATTTGGGCTAGTGTGGAAGTGTTGAGTCTTAATTGTTAGTCGGGAGTGTAAGTAATTGTGTTGGTTTGGGGAGGGGGTCTAGTTGTAACATTTCAAAATAATTTCCCCCTACTCCCTTGCCTCCCTCACCTCCTTCTCCCTCTCTACACTCCACCCCCATTCCCATTTCCCAGCCATCTCTCTCCTTCTCTCTAGCAAAAGGTGAGTTTCTTTCCTTTACTTCTCTTCTTTTTCTTCATCTTCTTCTAGTCATTTCTCATTTCTCAAAACGTAAACTTGTTTAGATCGTCGATAGGATTGCGTAGAGCCAAAAAGAATCGAATTCCGTCAACTTTCATTATTTCCAAGTAAGTTGCTTTTCCCCCTATTTTATGCTAGAAATGCTATTCCATGTTTATTTGATGTCATGAATGCCATTTATTGCATCTTGGTTTGATTTGGAGTGATTGGCATTTTATTCATATTTTTGGGAATTTGGTTTGATTCTTGGTTGGGTTTCTAGATGTGTTATTTAGTCCCATTACAAGTCTATAAGTTGTTTTGGTTCATGGTTGTGTATATTGCTAGCCTTGGTTCCAAGCATTTGTGAAATGGTGAAAAGATTTGGGTTAGTTTGAGTTTTGGTTTGAAAATGGTGGAAACCCAGAATTTTGGCCGGATTTGTCTTCCGGGCAAGGAGGCGCGCGCATCCCTCCCTTGGAGGCGCGCGACCCTTATGTCCCTCTTAATCAAAAATGCTTCTGTCCCCTGGAGCGCGCGCATCCTCCCTTAGGAGGCGCGCGCACCCTCTCCTTCTCTTCTCCAACTCGATTTTCCACTGATCTAGGAAGCGAGCGCATCCCTCCCTTAGGAGGCGCGCGCACCCCCTCCCCTGTTATGAAATTTATTTCCATTTTGTCCAATCTTTCGAGGGCCATATTGTGTTTCACCCGGACTCCGTTTAGGCGTATAAATTACCGTTTTAAAGCTCTCCTTAAACTCTTCGACATGAGTAAGTAAATTTGGTAGAGTGCTCGAATTAATTGGATCCTTTGTGGTCAAATGTGATATGGGAATTGAGTTATCCTTGTTAATATTGTTGGAACACTTTAATTGTGTGTTATCGGTTCATTTCACTTTCTTGGTGACTAATTGGAATGGTTCCCTACTTTGGAACCTTAAGTTGTTCATTCATGCTAAATTATTATTACTTAGCATTTATTTGAAAGTCCAGCTGGTATTTTGTGTGTGTTTGGGCGATGGGAAATATTATAATGGCAAAGCCAAGTCCATTATAATGTTGACCATTGTTTTGCCCCCTTCTTTACCCCTTCTCCAGATTGGCCTTGGAAAGGATAAGTCAGCGTTCCTTTGTGAATGTATCTGGCTAGCGGGCATGACTTTGTGTCATGGTCCTTGTCCCTTGTGACACTTTCATGTTATTGGTTCCGGTACCGGGGTTTTCTCTTCAGCTCTCATGCTATTATGAAGATGTTGATTGGTTGATTATTGAAGCTGCGCAGCGATCCTTTATTTGGATGTTCCGGTTTGGAAAACCTTGGCTATATCCTTTGTTATGTGTTTATTTCCCTGCTATCTGTTATATGATAATTGCTATGTGCTATGTGATGATAATTATTGTTTTTGGTTATTGCTTATTGCATCATAGCATGTCATGTAGTTGCATTAGTAACTTATTGAGATTTATCTCACCCCCTTTCTTTTATCTTTGTTTTCCTTAACCCCCCCCCCCAGGTGCTAAGGATTAGTCTCGCTGATCACGAGAAAGAGGACGTCGAGTGTGGATCCGTTCTTTTGGGGAAAGTTGTATAGGTTGGTTTACATTATATCAATGTGTAACCTTCTGGGGATGTTTGTACCGAACATTGACGTCACTAGGAATTGTGTATATTTGTATTCTTGTTAGCATAAACTTGTGGAAGTTTATGATAAGTTGTATTTGACTTTTATCAAACTTGGTTTTGTAAAACTTTGGATCATCACCTTTTGGTATCAAATGGAATTATTAACTTCAGTATTTCTGAGTTTTGGTTTTAGAGTCGACGTCCAGATCGCGGTCCCGGGCCGCGGGTCCGGGGTCGCGACAATTGTTGTTTCATGTTTACTTATAATAATCTCCGTCCCTAGTACTTGTTAAAGCACTAGTATAAAGCTAAATGATCATGGGATGATCATGTTAGATTTATGGTACTTGTTTGGAACAAGGTACTGGACATGACCCGCTGTATGAGATTTATGTCATGGTCTATGTCAAACATATATCTCATATTAGTTATGTCATTTGAATCCTTAGACATGAAGTTATTATAGTCTTCCACTTGATGAACATTGTGTTTGACATATTCAACGCTACCTTAACACGGTAGTTATAAAGGGTATGATTGGCCTAATCGGATTCCGTTGGGAAGATAATAAGCTAAATGGATTTGTCCCTCCACGGAGAGATGTCAAGCTTGGGCCCCTCGAAGGAATGATGTGATGAAATGTTCGGCCGGACTCAAATGGATTTGATTGGATCAATACATTTTGAATTATCAACATATTCGGAATCGAGAAAGTATTGAACAAAACAAGTTGACTGTTTGACCATGACTTGTGTTCAATGACATCGTGGACAAATGGATTGTGACATATTCTAAAGGAATGCGAACTTGTATCTAGTTATGCTATTTGGGTAGGTATGACGGTTTGCTAGAACCTAATCATATCTTATGGATCATGTTTGACCCCATTGCCAACTTAGTATAATCCTAGAGGGTCACACACAATAGAACGAATCTTAAATAAAAGGACTGTATTAGAATTTGGGTCGGAGGACTTCCAAGGATTTCCTGAAAGTTCTGGGCCTCCTGGTCAACCAAGCGGCGCTTGGGTTGCACCAGGCGGGCGCCTGAACAAGCCGAAAAAGAATTGGACTTTCTGTCCAAACAGCGGGCGCCTGGGTAGGACCAGGCCGGTGGCCCGGTATGCCGATTGGAATTTCCTAATTCGATTAGGAATGGTTTTTGGCACAAGTTACCTATTTTGAATAGGTCTTAATTGTGTATAAAAAACCAATTCGGGCAACCATATGAAAGTGTGCCTTTTGTGAGTCTCAAAGAGTTTGAGAGAGATTTTATTTTGTTCTAAGATATCATTGATTGAGGAACAAAATAATTCACAAAATAATTCCATATAGTTCTTTATTAATTGTGAAAGCGTGTTTTACAATTATTGGTCTAGCAACCAAGATCAAATAAGCTCCTTTGATATTCGTTCGAAGTGTGGATACCGCTAGAGGGTGAAAATCATCATCTTCAAAGTTCGTGTTCAAGTTTTGTGATCGTGATCAAGTCTTCAAACCTCCACAAAGACCAAGAGAATTTGATAGCCATCAGGGTTAGTTTATCCTATATTCATGTTATTGTATTTGATTTAATCATATGAACGGATCCATGGCTTTGGGTTTCAAAATTTTAAATACTAATTTCCGCTGCGCATGTATCTACGAAACCCAACACAGACAGTGAACCCCAAATAGCAAACCCTCCCTCAGACAGCAACCCCGAAACCCTTGACAGCTAACCCAAAATCTGGTTTGACATCTTCCACAAAAAACACAATATCTCTTTCTCCCGATATCGAAACCCCAAACCGATTTTTCCTGTGTGAACTAGACACAAAGAGATTTCAAACAAGACCCTCCCCACATTATGATTATTTATGAGTGAAATATGACGCCTATTTGAAGGAGGCAGCAGACCCAAAATTTCCTGACAACAGACTCATGTCAAACACCTCTCACCAAAAATGCAATATCTCCCTCTTCAAAACCTCAATTCCCGAACCATATTTTCCCACTTAAAGTTAACTCATAAAACCTTCCAAAAATTATATCCACACACCCCAGGACCTTCCGAGTCAATACAGAAAAACCCATGAAGTTGACAAAAAAACCTGCTCAAATTTTCTTGAGAGCCAAATGATCAAGGTCATCTCTTTTTGCTTATGGAGTTTTGAAGCAAGCCATTAAGAGTATAAAATGACCAATCCTTCACCAAAAAGGAGGAAATTGTTAGGTCCTAACTTATTGTTTTGGTGAAGATTGATCATTTAACAAGACAAAGTTAAATGGTCAAAACTGTCAAGAGAGAATGTTACAAAAGTTACTCAAGACCACCTCCAAGTTCCCTTACCTTTTCAACAGTCATTTTCACCACCTATCGAGGCTGTAAAATATTTGATATTAGACTCATTTGAACGGAGATTCAATGAAGATCGGGAATATGCAATCGGGTTTTGGATACGAGCTCCCGATGGAAAAATATGTGCAAAGTACTTAAATGGAGCATAAATGGAGAAGGTGGTCAAGTGCAAATTTCAAATGTTCTAATGTGAATGAAATTTGTTCCAGCAATGTTTTCTTCTCTTTAAGGTGAAGAAAAAATATTCAACCCTACAATAAATAGAGAAGACATTAACACAATGAAGACCAAGACCATCCTTAAAGACTCCATCCATTTCATTAAACCTCCCCAACGGATACTTGCTCTTTCCTTATGTATTGAACCCATAACCCTCCCCTTTTCTCTTGTGTATCCAGCACCAATACTACCCTCCCTCTTACTATGCCTCCACCTTAGTGTATGCAATAAACACCAATTGCACACACTAAGTTTTACACCTCAAAAACCCAATCCAAACCTATACCCATTAACCCTTCACTATTTATCCACTATTGTGTTTGCACCACCTTAACCACCCCATTTACAAGTGTGAATCCAACACCAATTCACCCTTCCCTTTTCAGTATATCTCCACCTTAGTGTGTGCAATAAACACCAATTGCACACACTAAGCTTTATACCCAAGAACCTAACCCAAAATATTTGACAGTTAACCCTTCACCCTTTTAACCCTTCGCCATTCATTCCCTCACCTTTATAAACCTTTGAATATCAACCCAACCAAACCTTGCAAACATTAAGGGGGAACACCGAGCTAAAGCATTGCTTCCATCCGACAACTCAAGTGTCAATCCAAGGAAGAACTACATTGAAAACTACAATGATATTCACTCTTGTGATTTTTATTTTCTTTTCGCTTTGGAAGAAGCAACCTTAATTGAAGTGTCAATTAAGTAGAGGGGGTTCAAAGGAACTTGCCTTCACGATCCTTGTAACTCTTGTAAGAAGAGAAGATTATAGTGGATTGAGCTCACTTGTCAGGGACAATGGGGGTGGATGTAGGAGATGGGGTTTGCCTCCGAACCACTTTAAAAATTCTCGCCTCTTGTCTCTTTTAATTTCTTGTCTTGCACTTTAATTTTCATTTCAATTATATTTCTTGCTTTAATATATTATTGATTGATCACATAGACAAGATAAAATTGACAAATATATTAGGAATATATATGTTAGACAACCACTATAAGGCTTAAGAAAATATCTATTCCGCTGCGCATATTTCTCTATCATTTTGGCCTTAAGAGTGTTTTAATGAAAACCGGGACCTTACAAGAACAAATTAATTAACCTAAAGTTATTGCTCAAAGTACCTTCGTATTAACCAACAAAGAGTGGGCAAATCATTTTGGATGAAGGGAGTATGATAGAATTGGCAGATACTCCCTCTGTCCCAGTTTTAAGTTCTTACTTTCTTTTTTATAGTCTGTCACAGATTAAGGTTCTTAGTTGCTTTATTACTTAAAATGGGCAATGGGATCTACATGTCATTCTCACAACAAAAAGTCCCTACCCACTTTCTCTCTCCAACTTTAGTTTTCATGCTCACTGCATTTACTTTTTCTTAATCTCCGTGTAAAGTCAAACTACAAACCTTAAACTGGGACAGGGGGAGTATTTGGGAGAGGGATTCAGGTTTATTTAAAGAAGATTAGAGTATGGAATTTAAATTCGCCTAACTGAAAATTTATTCAATTAGCTCGTTTATGCTCTAACTAAAACTAAGAATTGCTGAGATATTTTTGGATTTTTGGCTGAAAACACTGATATGTTGGTTCTTTGTTTGAATGTTTTGGCTCTAGAAACTGAGCAAGCAAATTCATATGGATGACGTTAACTAGTGAAGCAAAAGATGATGATGCATTTGGGTCTGAAGAAGATGATACTTATAATTTTGTCTAAAAATGAACATTCTCTTCTGTGTTTGGTCTGAAATAAACTTCAATTTTTTTTAAAGCAAACTTCGGTTTCATGATGAAAACTCAAACTCATAAATATGGAAATAAGGATTTTTGTACATATGCATCCGTGAATGTTATTTACGTGTATTAGTGAATCATCTTCGGTTTGAACTATATTGGTGAACTATGAAATTTTGTCTAAAAAAAAACACAAACGATAAAACTAATTTTTGGTCTGAAAGCAAACGTCAGTTTTAAGGATTCTTGTACATGTGTACCAGAGACAGAAATTTAGAGATTGTTTTGAGAACGCAGTCACTATATGCTGAATGTTGTGTACATGTGTATTTATCACTGAATTTTGCTTATCAATATTGTCTCTGTTACGTGTGTATCACTGTAGAATGCATGAAAAACTTCAAAATTGAACTGAGACTCCTCTAAAACCAGTCCTGAAATAAGTTATCATAAATTTAGGGCGATAGTCTTAGAGATTGTAAATACACTCCTCATATTTATGGCAGCGATTGCAATTGCTTCTAAAGTATTTGTGACACCCACTTAATGAGACCCACCCCCTATTTATGTCCTTGTGTTGTCCCTAGTTTCAAATAGGGACTGGTTTAGAGGCTATTTGAGACAATTTCTTGCAATCTCAATTTATATGTTTTCTCGTAGTTAGACTCAGTTTAGCTCCGGTTTCTTCAGGGCAGTATACTCCCTCCATCCCAATTTAAACTTCAAAAAAACTTTTGGGTTCAAGAATTAAGAAAAAGGTGATGTGTTGTGAGTGTAGATGGTTTGATAGGAAAGAGAAAGTGGGGTAGGGAATAGTTAGTGGGTAATTATTGTGAGTATGACATGTGGGACTCACAAATAAAGAAAGTATAAAAAACTTTCCTTTTTAGGTTTTGCAGTTTAAAATGGGACACCCAAAATGGAATTTTTTGATGTTTAAAATGGGAGGGAGTACATCAGTATGTTTATCTAATTTATAGTAAATTGCATTGTCTTCCTCTTTATCCATGCCTTGAATTTCTTTGCCTTTGTAGATGTTATGTTCTGAATACTCCCTCCGTCGCAAAATGATAGTCTCGTTTGACTTTTTAAACATTTTAATTTTACATTATAAGTTTTGGAAACTCAGTGATTTGGAAGCCTTAATTTAGGAAATGAGATTAACTTTCTCAGACAAACAAAAATGGAAAAGGGGGCTATCATTTTGGAACGGATGGAGTTTAGGTTTAGGTTGCAGTTTTCACGCGTGTCATTTTTGTTGTGATGCAGATGTCATGTTCTGTATATCTGTTTAGGTTGCAGTTTTCTTGTTTGTCATTTGTTGTGATGCAGATGTGGCCATCAAAGGCAAATAAAATCGAAACAAATATATGTATTGATTCCTTTAATAGTTAGCTATGACATGTATGGCCTTTGAATGATATAAAAATACAGTGTTTTCAGTGAGATATTGATAAAACAACAGAATGTCTAAAAGTTAACCAAAACATGGAATATGGGACATGATACTTTGTACTCCGTCCCAAAATGATCTTCATTTTGCCGTTATTACGAATGAACTTTGAGCAATAATTTTAGGTTGATTTATATATACTACTGATATTATTATTGATGGTGTCAAGTTTTTGATTTTCATTAGTATAATTGAATCAACCTAAAATTATTGCTCAAAGTTCTTTCATAGTAACGGAAAAATAAGTGGGAAGATCATTTTGGGACATATGGAGTATGTAACTACTACAGTATATTATTACCATTAACATGTTATCATTTCTCATGAAAAGCAAGTATACACAGAGATTAACATCCAAAAGCATAACTTACTCGTCCCGTGTCGCTTCACGATTGGTCTTTCCCTTTTCAACCCTGTTGTCATTGCTGGCCACTTGTCCCTTTTGCTATGTTTTTGCACGTCCTGTCTCGTAACACAAAAGTTGCTCGAAATATCCTTGTGATCCACATAGTATATCTGATGTTTATTAATAACTAAAGGAATTAATTTAGGATTACAAATTGGTTGGTAACTGACTGATATAGGGCCTCCCAGACCCGTTATTCAAATTAAGTTCATGTTCAGCCACCTGATTTTTCATCCCGATTGTGAATTCAGACACAGTTTTATTCAATTGTGCACCTGTATGCCTACCTAGGTTTCCCCGAGTGACCGGCTATTTCTAGGTCAATTCAGCCACTTGATTTTTCGTCATGTCTTGAAATATTTTCTGTCTCGTTGAGTTTATAATGTTTATTACTGTCATTAAATGAAGTAGTTAGTGTGTTCATACGTATATATGAGATTAGCGCATGGAATTCGAATTTGCCTAACTGAATATTTACTCACATAGCCCTTTTATGATCTAACTAAAACTAAGAAACTGCTGAGACGTTTTTTTATTTTTTGGCTAGAAAACACTGATATTGATGTAGAACAAAATAGGGAAGGGGTCAAGTTCGTTATCGTACGAACGGATGGGTGACTGATATCGTTCAATCGGACGAAGAAACAACCCAAAACAACAACTAAACTGCTGTCTTGAAAAAGAAAGATAAAATCTGAATTTATTTGCTGAAAACTTGCTCCGGAATACATGATTATTCTGCCCTTATATAGGCTGCAATATGGAGCTGAATACATGAACTTTATGGATAAGAAAAGAAGAGAAAAAGACTAGATAAAGATAAAGAGAGATAGGAAAAGACTAGATAAAGATAAGTTGATGAATCTGGATGTGAATGTGACTTTTGAGCTATCAGATCAGATCTGATCTCTGATGTACCTCATCATTCCCTTCCACTTGTTTGACAATCCGTCCCGGAGTTGTCTTTTGAAAACCAGATATCATCATCGTAGAATGCTTATGATCAGGTAAATAACATATGCATGCATGATCGATAATCTTCTTGAAGATTTTGAATGCACCTATCTTGCAAGAATCAAGTCTGTGATGTACTCCTCCTGGTTCTTTGCTGAAATAAACCATTACTTTATCCCTAACCTGGTAAAGCTTCACACAACATTGTTGATGAGCTGTGGTCTTGTAGCGTTTAGTCGCCTCCTTTAACTTCTTCCTTACTTTAGCGGTGGTATCCACAAGGTAATGAGCCAATAAATCACTAATTGACGATGCTCTTATGTAACCATTCACGAACCGTGACATGCGTGCGGCTCGATGTTGTGCGTCAGTATAGGATAACACATCTAGAGCTAATGCGAAATCCCACATCTTCTTCTTCTCAATCAACAATGGAATCTCCTTCTTGTCATAATCAGGTTTAGCAACTAAGGCATAAGCACCACCATTTTCTTTCACATCCGCCATAGAAGAACCACAAGAATGAGAGATAGAAACGAGTGTCTGCCCTTCCACTTTAGAAGGTAACTTCGGACTACTTATCGGAGCAACAACAATCCTTTTCCCCTTCCACTGAAACAAGTGGATATTATCACGTCCTCGATGAATGGCATCAACGTCAAATTGCTACTGCCGTCCTAATAATACCTGACATGCATCCATATCCACAACATCACAGTAGACATTATCAGAATAAAACTTACCCATGGCCAATGGCACTTTACAAATACGAGTCACCTGCAATTTGGGCCCTTTTGAATCCAACCAATCTGATACGGAGTTGGGTGTGGCTCAGTTGGAAGCTGCAACTGGTCGACCAACTTTTGAGAAACCAAATTCTCACAGCTACAACTATCAATAATCAAGCTAAAAATCGTCCCCCCTACTCGACATTTCGCCTGAAAAATACGTCTTCGCTGACTCGGATCTTCCTGCTTAGGTGAACAAAGAGTCCGTTGCACAACACATACGAACTCACCATTTTCATCACCACATACATCATCAGCATCATATTCTTCCTCCTCAACACCAAGGTCTTTCTGATCTTCTTCGAGAATAGCATCGACCACGTGCACTGGTTTGCGGGTTGGACACTCGTTAGACTTGTGCCCAAGCTGGTTACACCTGTAACATTTTGGTTGTTGGTATGTGCTGGAACGTGGTTCTCCATGAGTCTTGCGAGTCACTGGTGGACCAGTTTTAGTCTCTTGTACCGATGAACTAGCACGTACAGGCGTTGAAGCTGTGCCAGTTTGATATGTGTGCTGAGTCTCGAATGGAGGTTTTCGGGTATATGTAAAGCGAAGGGGTGGCTTAGATAATCGAGCCTCAGCTCGGGCTGCCATCTCTCGTGCATCCAAGAAAGACATAATAGTCTGGACACCAATACGGTCCTGAATTTCTGGTTTGAGTCCTCTAACATATCTAGCAACCTGCTGGTCATCATCTTCCCGTATACTACATCGAGCTGTCAATCTTAGAAATTCTTCTGTATAGTCTGCTACTGACCGATTGCCTTGATAACAATCAAGCAACTGGCGATAGAGACTCTGAGTATAATCCTGCGGAAGAAATCTTTGCTGCAGTAGTTCCTTCATCAAAGGCCAATCTCGAACTGGAGGTTGGCGAAGCCTGTAACGCTCTTCTCGCAGATTTTCCCACCAAGCTCCTGCACCTCCACGCAACTTGTATGAAACAATGGCTACCTTTCTATCTTCACTAACTTCCATGATTTCAAAGAACCTTTCAACTTCGTTAAGCCAATCAAGAAATGATTCGATCTCCAAACTCCCACTAAAAACTGGAATTTCAGCTTTGATTCGATACCCATCATAATCATCTCGTCTAGGGAAATGACCTTGAAATGGTTGAAAAGCAGCAGCAGGGTCACGAGCAGGCTGATGCACAAAACCAGGGGCTGGTTCATGCGCTGCAGCATGTTGACGTGTTGTTGGATTGTCACGTTGTCCGCCAAGTTGAAGAGCAGCCATAAGTTGATGAATCGAAGCACGAGTCTCCTGTAAGCCTTCTTCGAGAGCTGTGAATCGCTGCTCAAAGGCTTCATTACGAGTGGGTTCTTCTGCCATGATGAAAATCTGACAGAACCTGGACCGCAATCTATAGAAAAACTGCGTGAACCTTAGCTCTGAATACCAACTGATGTAGAACAAAATAGGGAAGGGGTCAAGTTCGTTATCGTACGAACGGACGGGTGACTGATATCGTTCAATCGGACGAAGAAACAACCCAAAACAACAACTAAACTGCTGTCTTGAAAAAGAAAGATAAAATCTGAATTTATTTGCTGAAAACTTGCTCCGGAATACATGATTATTCTGCCCTTATATAGGCTGCAATATGGAGCTGAATACATGAACTTTATGGATAAGAAAAGAAGAGAAAAAAACTAGATAAAGATAAAGAGAGATAGGAAAAGACTAGATAAAGATAAGTTGATGAATCTGGATGTGAATGTGACTTTTGAGCTATCAGATCAGATCTGATCTCTGATGTACCGCGTCATGATATGTTATTTTTTTATTTTTTTTCACTTTTTGTTAGAATGTTTTGATTGTTGAAACTGAGCAAGCAAACTATATAGAGAAATAAGGATTTTTATTTTTTTTTGGCTAGAAAACACTGATATGGATGAGGTTACTTAAAAACAACTATATAGTGGATGCTTCATTTTGTCTTAAAACAAACATTTCTCTTTTGTGTTTAGTCTGAAAACAAACTTCTGTTTCATGACGAAACTAAAACTCTGAAATAGAGAAATAAGGATTTTTGTACATGTGCATCGATCGGCGAATGTTATTTACAGGTATTAGTGAATCGTCTTAGGTTTTAATAATATTTGTGAAGTATGAAATTTGGTCTAAAAACAAACACGGATGATAAAACTAATGTTTGGTCTGAAAGCTAACGTCAAATTTTAGGATTCTTATACATGTGTATTATCAGAGAATGAAATTTAAAGATTGTTTTGAGAACGCAGTCACTAAATGTTCAATGTTTCTTATATGTGTATGTATCACTGAATTTTGCTTACCATTGTCTCTGTTACGTTTGTATCATTGAACTAAGACTGCTTTAAAACTGTCCTGAAATAAGTTGGTATACTCCTTCTATTCCTAAATGAATGTCCATTTTCAAGATTTTTTTGTCCCAAAATGAAGGTCTTTTTTTGGAAAAAAAAAATAATCTCTTCCTAAATGTTTTTCACCAATTTTTTTTCACTCTCTATGCTTGCAAAACTAAATATTTGGAAAGAGGATTGCAAGAAAATATATGAATTTTTGTCACTAAATAGTATAAAACGTAGAGATTTCCGTATGTTTCTTAAAATGAAATTTGGACATTCATCTAGGGACGGAGGGAGTATAAATTTAGGGGTACCATTGTCTAGACTGTAAATATACACAGTGGCGAGGCTAGGCTATGGCCAAGGGGGTCATCCGACCCCCTTCAATTTTGGAACTTGTCAATTTTAGCACTATTAATTTTTTAAGAAGTAACTTTTTATTACTAAAAATAATGAATTTACACATTTTGACCCCCTTAATTTTGAGAAAATTTTGCACTAAATAAATATTTTGACCCCCTTATACTTTCAGATTCCTCAGTTATAATAGTTATCGTATAAAAAATCTTGACCCCCTTCCTAAAAAATTTTGGCTTCGCCACTGAATATACAGTCGTGATATTTATGGTAGGGACCGCAATTGTTGTCTGTAAAGTATTTGTGACACCCACTTAATGAGACCCCCTATTCTTGTCCTTGTGATGTGCCTAGTTTCAAGTTTCAAACAGGGACGGGTTTAGATGCTATTTGAGACAGTTTCTTGCAATCTCAATTTATATGTTTTGGTTTGTTTGACCATGTTTGTAAATACTTAAATTACTGCATCTCATTTTTGACAGCTAGATGATGACAATGGGAATAGTACTTCTTCAATTTACAAGAAAAGTGTCACAAACCATGTACAAGAAGGGTATTAAAGAAACGCTTGAAAACTTAAACATGTGATATTTTTTAGCATCAGCCACAATCTTAATTTTGACACAATCTTAAATTACTGCAATTTCTATGGTGCACGGTAAGTGTTTGATGAAGTGCCTAAGTGAAGTAATTTTACTATTTCCTTCATAGTGTGGCTATGTCTAACATGTTATGGCCTAGAATGATGAAATATAGACTAAATCCTACTATGCTTAGGAATGCCTCTACGTCTAGAACGTGCGTAAAAATGCTCATACATCATCCTGCTTACCCGTTTCTTACTTTTCATTCTGGATTTTAGATGCTTGATTCTTTTCGGTGGATTAACCGGCCGGGAGGCTCTTAGATATGGGGGACCGTCCCTCTGATGGTGAAGTTATAGACAGATCTTGAGATGGAGGTGTTGCCTTTCTGGTTACTGCATTGCCTGGAAGGTACTGATTTCTCTGCCTTTTTTTGATGTTATGTTCTGTATACTCCCTCCGGCCCAAAATGATAGTCTCATTTGACTTTTCACACATTTTATGTTTACATTATAAGTTTTGGAATTTCAGTTATTTTGAAGCCTTAATTTGGGAAATGAGACTAACTTTTCTGGGTCAAACAAAAAGGGAAAAGGTGACTATCACTTCGGAACGGAGGCAGTATATGTTTAGTTGCAGTTTCGCGTGTCATTTAGTGTAATGCAGATGTTATGTTCTGTATACATCTGTTTACGGTGCGGTTTTCACGCTTGTCATTTGTTGTGATGCAGATGTGGCCATACAAGGCAAATAAAATCAAGACAAAATTATGTATTGATTCCTTTAAGAGTTAGCTATGACATGAAACATTGAATGATGCAAAAATTCCGTGTTTTGATTTAGATATTAATAAAACAACATAGTATGAACAAGGAACATCATTCTAAAGATAACAAAAACATGGAACATGGACATGAGACTTGATATATATAACTAATTAACTAATCTAGTACTCCCTCCCTCCCAATATGAATATGAATATCCATAAAACTTTCAAATTTTCTCTTGGTCAAGAGTTAATTTGTAAAATTACCAGACATTCATTTTGGGACGGAGGTGTTATGTTATTAACATTAACATGGTATTATTTCTCATGAAAAGCAAGTATTCACAGAGAACATGGATGAACACGAGGATGTCAGATTTGAGCATTTTAGGAACAAAGCCATTTTTATGACATATTAAGATGCTTTTCTATACATTTGAATCTTAATATATGCACATGGAAAGGAAGAACATGGAGGAACAAAGGTGATAGCAACTTTTGAACGTTCAGTATATGGAGTATTACTCTACATTTTCCGTACTATCAATGCTTTGTTATCTTGTTATTTGTTTTGATTGCGAAAAAAGAAAATGTTGATTAATAATAATGTAATCTTTTTGTCTCATCAAAGTGGTTTAAAAAAATGAAAACTACTTCCGTCTGGGCTCAAAATGTATTACTGTTCATTTGGTCAACTCAATCGAACTTTGATCATAATTTCATGAAAATCTTAATATTTTAATGCAATTCTAAAAATTGTTATAGTTTCACTGTTAGGAATATTATCAATAACATTTTTTAGAATTTCATAGAGATGAGATATCTAGATTTTCATAAAATTATGACCAAAGTTTTGATCGCGAAAGTCAAATTGTGTGATAAGAGTGTGATAAGAGTGCAACTTATGTACAGCTTCACAAGCGTTTAGCTAAGTCGGAGGTATCATATACTTTATATGTTCGATTTTATTGTGGTTTTATATGTTTTTTTACGTTTGAGCAGGTTTTTTATTTTTGAGCTTTTGCCGCAATGATTTTTGTTACCAGTGTAGGAACTTTCGATGGATACCATGGTTAAATATACATAAGATTATCATGATCGCATAGGTATATTTATCTTGAGTTAGACTCCAGTAAAACGCGTTTTTCCTAGTGATTAGGAAAAACGTGTTTTTCATAATCATCTGGCTCTCCTCAACACACTCGCTGGACCTTCATAACACATCAACTGGTCATCCTAAACACTGTCACTGGCAGTATATTAACACATCAACTACTCTTCAAATTTTTTCTCATAAAAAACTTTTCGGCTATCACTTTCAAAGGTTCTGGCTATCAGTCTCAAAGGTTCTGGATATCAGTTTCAAAGGTTCTTTTCAGCTTTTTTTTTTTTTTTTTCTCACTGGAGATGCTTCATAAATTATATCCAGAAGACTATATTATCTATATCCAGAACCTCTTGAGCTTGATATCCAGAAAGTTTATTGGCCATGACCTTCTTCAAATGTGCTTGAAAATCATATCCAGAAGGCTTGTTATTGATATCCAGAACCGATGAAAAGGTCAATTATCTACAAAAATGCCACCGCACGTTTTTTAAAGAAGTTCCACATATTTTCAAAAATGCCACCGAAAACACCTTTTTCCTGGGACTTGCGTAAAATGCGTTTTACCCAAGATTTTGTGATTTATCTTACTTTTTTGTTTACTTGTCAAATCTTTCAAATAGTAATACTTCTTCGTGTTGGGGAGTTTGGGAAGATTTCCTCATCCACTAGCCCATACTAGCAGTCATCAACATGGAGAAAATAATCAAAACATGAAAAATAATATGAAAGAAAAAGTAACACCAAGATTTTTTAACCCGGTTAACAACATATGGCTACATCCTGAGGCACCAAGCCAGGATATCACTATAATAATATATGAAGATTATTACAACTTAGCACATCCACTCACATAAATCTAGCTTGACTACTCTCCATAAACAATCTCTCTCACCTATACATTATTATCTCACCTCCCCCATGAACACACAAACATGGTCATGGCCGGGTTGTAGGATCAACCCCATGGCTCTCCTAGGCCTACGGCACCCTCCTTGACACTATTTTGTGGCTCTCTCTTGGTATCCTAACTTTCTCATACACAAAGTAAGTACCAAATATAATGGTGGTAGTCACAATATACTCCCTCTGTCCCAACTCACTTGACACTTATTTCTATTTTGGTCTGTCCCAGTTCACTTGACACTTCCCAAAATAGCCTACTTTTTATAATTTTATATTCACTCTACCCCACCACTCATTCTTTATCTTCATTTTCCACCACTCATTTATTCAACCAACACTACTATTTACCCCACTCATTCTCTCTCTTCATTTTCTACCAGTGTTCTAAAAGACCCCCGTCTAGGCCCCGCCTAGGCGCTAGGCGTTCATGAAACGCCTAGGTCCCATCTAGGATATTATAGTTATTTCTGAATTATCGGCCCCGCCTAGGCGCTAGGCGCCCCTGTGGCGCCTAGCGACCGCCTAGCGTTTTTTAGAACCTTGTTTTCTACCACACATTTTCCTTATTTTATTAGTTTTCCTTAGTTATTGTGCCCACCTCTTGGGTGTCAAGTGAGGTGGGACGGAGGGAGTATTTATAGGGATACAAAACCTAATCCTGATCAAAACTTAATTTACCTGGAGTATGTAGGACGGGAGGAGTATTATTCTTTTCCTAAGAATAATCTGTGAATAATGGCCAAGAAAAGGAAACTCATTCCTTTTTAGCTCCTGGCTCCTTTGACGTGATAGGTGGAATAGGAAAGTATTCCTTTCCTAAGTCAACTCTTACACACCAAGTTTCATCACCAAACAATTCGGCCCACCTTCCAAATTCTGAGGTCCGGCCGTGTCCTTCTATTGGTCCGGTCGAATCTTCTTGGTCTGCACCGTCCCGGTTTCGACTCCTCGCTCCTTCGCGGTTTTGACCCTCTCCTTGGTTTTGACTCCATCCCAACAATCTCCCACCTGGAGACATAAACCACCATTGTGACAAACTCCATCAAACTCCCACCAGAGAATGATTCACCAAATATTTTAACACCATGTTGAGCCTCCATGCTCCTCCACCATGAGCCTCTACACCGAAGTAATAAGGCAAGTTGAAGCCAAGCGGCGCTTCAACCTCTCCGTGTTAGATTCTTCTTGCCTCCCCAAATCAACTTCCACCTTGATTTCTTTGCAAGTCTGACTTCGCCTTCTCCAAGATTCACTCCCCTTGATGCTCCCCGTGAAACTCGAACTCACCTTGCTTTTTGCATTGTCTTCTTGTGGTATTTTCTCGCTCTCTATTAGGTACTTGTGACTTTTTCTCCTAGTCGGCCAACTATAAGCTGTCACCTCTTCCCCCTAAAAAACGGTTCATTGATGTCTCTCTTTTACACCAATAGGATGGTCTTTGTGCCTCTTGCTCCCACCCGGAACGAATTTGATGTTGCCGGTAGAGTACAACATCCTCCTAACTCCCATCCGTCGTTTGCGAGAATTCCTCATCTTCCCACGTGGTCAAACCGGCTTTTACCACTCACCTTTGCATCGTCGGTTGCTGCTGCAAGTGCCTGATGCATCTTCTCCTCTTTTCTCATATTTTTCTCCATCGCTTATATTTGCACTAAGCAAATTTCTGACCTAGCGATCTTTCTTTAACTACCTTGACTTCGACACAATCCCTTGAACATCTCTGATCCATCTTGATCTCTCCATCTCCAAATTCCACCTCAAATTTTCTGCAGATTTTTTCTTCACCTTGGATCTCCTGAATCTCAATCCAAAGCTCTTGATACCAGTTGTTGGGGAATTTTTTTTTTGGGGGGGGGGGTCTCCTCATCCACTAGCCCATACTAGCAGTCATCAACATGGAGAAAATAATCAACACATGAATAATAATATGAAAGAAGAAATAACACCAAGATTTGTTAACCCGGTTCACCAACACAAACACATGGCTAATCCGGAGGCACCAAGCCAGGATATCACTATAAATAATATATGAAGATTATTACAACTTAGCACATACACTCACATAGATCTAGCATGGATACTCTCCAAGAACAATCTCTCTCACCTATACATTATTATCTCACTTTCCCCAAGAACACACAAACATGGTTATGATTGGCTTGTAGGATGGCCCCCCATGGCTCTCCTAGGCCACCGGCCCCCTCATTGACACTATTTTGTGGCTCTCTCTTGGTATCCTAACTTTCTCCTACACAAAGTATGTACCCAAATATAATGGTGGTAGTCGCAATATATTTACAGGGATACAAAACCTAATCCTGATCAAAACCTAATTACCCGGAGCATGTAGGACGGGATGAGTATTATTCTTTTCCTAAGAATAATCCGTGAATAATGGCCAAGAAAAGGAAACCCATTCCTTTTCAAAGTCAGCCACTAGCTCGTGGCTCCTTTGACCTGATAGGTGGAATAGGAAAGTATTCCTTTCCTAAGTCAATTCTTACAAACCAAGTTTCATCACCAAACAATTCGGACCACATTCCAAATTATGAGGTCCGGCCATGTCCTTCTATAGGTCCGGTCGGATCTTCTTGGTCTGCACCGTCCTGGTTTCGACTCCTCCGCGGTTTTGACCCTCTCCTTGGTTTTGACTCCATCCCAACACTTCGGTGGGAGATTTAACTTGTTTATATGATACTCCCTCCGTTTCAGGTTAGTGTGAGCTTATTTCCTTTTTCTTCTGTACCAAGTAAGTGTGAACTGCCCAAAATAGTAAAGAATCTTTACTATTCGTCCCACTCATTCTCTCTCCTACTTTACTTTTACACTCACAACACCAATCAACTTACTATTCCTCCCACTCATTCTCTCTCCTATTTAATTTTTCATACTCACAAACAACCACTTCATATATTCAAAGTAGAGAGAATGTTCATCTGTTCCGAAATAAATGTCGCTCTTTTTTATATTAGAACGAAAGAATTTTGAGCAATAATTTTATGTTAATTTAATTATTTAAATTTAAAAATTTCTATTGATAGTATTTATAATGGTGTATAAATAACAAATTTTATAATTTTATTAGGATACTTAAATCAACCTAAATCTATTGCTCAAAGTTTTTTTCTAATGATAGAAACGGTCCTAGCTACAATTCTTTCATATACAATATTTGCTACATGCCAGTTTGTTCTTTTCTAATGCAGATAGACCCTGAATTGAAGGCATAAATAAAATAAAGTTTGTTCTCTTCTGTTGTACATAGACCCTATATTGAAGGCGAAAATAATAAATTCATGAGCATGAGATGATCTTTATGCATCATAGTCTTATAATTTTTCATATTTTTGTTCCCAAATGTGATTGTATTTTCCTGTGGTATTCAGATTGATTTGATTATTGACCCCGAGCAGCTTTGAATGTATGAGGAAGCTAATTGCCCTGTTGTAAGTACATCTGTTTTGATTACCCTTCTCTCTGATTATCCTGTTTTTAGATGTGCACTCTTAGTTTAATTTGTTGATTCAGTTATTTTTAGAACTGAAATATTTCTATGTAGGTGTTACAGAATCGAGTTACATTTAGTCTTTATTAGGGAATAGATAATTTAAATGGTACGTGTTACTCATAAGTTACCATATAAATGAAACAAACCTACTGATTTAGAATATCCAGATAAGTTTCAATATGGTTCAGTTTAGAATAATAATCTGCATTCTTCTTTTTTACAGTAATGCAGAGGTTAACTTTCTGAAATGATATATTAAATTCCAGAAGTGCTCATTTGTTTGAAAAACTATTGCAGTGCCTCAAAAAGGGGAATCCTGGACAGGGCGATTGAAGTGGATGCCATGTTTCAATGCTTAAAGCATCTATTTATTGCTAAGGTGCTCGGACTCTTTGGTTGACCTCGCCGGACTCGTGTTGACTACACTAAAATAGGAGTGTCCGACACGGGTACGGCGGGGTAAACCAAAGAGTCCGAGCATCAGAGATTTACTGCCGTTTTCCAGCATCAAGAATAATATCGCTATTAGTATTGAGTTGGAGAACGTCCAATATGCGACGTGGACCGAACTCTTTAAGGTTCATGCTCGCTTGGTTCAAGTTCTCCACCATATCATTATTCCGGCGAAACGCAAGATCAAAGAACCTTCAACGGTTGAGAAATTGGAACTATGGGCGACACTTGATGCTAAGTCTAACGACCCGAGCCTGCAAGCCCGACCCGCTACATAAGCACCACACACTGGCCCACTGAGCACAAATAACTGGGTCCACTTTGCTTACCACAGGCCCACCCAAAAGTCCATGGATGTTATTAGTGTTCAATGGTAGTATAGTGGAGGCTTACATATCACAATCAAAGCACATATCTTTCTGATGTGGGATGGGGTATTACACTAAAGTTCTAGGTTGGATATATTCCACAATATCCACCCACCTCCTCAACACAATTCTTGAGCCAGAATGTATGGCTATGGCCGCTTGGAACCGCTTGTTTGATATTTTCCAGGATAACAAAAACTCCTGTGTCGTGAGCCTTAAACAGGATTTTTCTTCCACTCTCATAGAATCCTTCCCATCTGTTTCGGCATACGGTCAGCACCGGATCAATTGAAAAATGTGGGTTCTCCAGTCTCTAATGATCCTCTAGTTCTCCAAATGGTTGCCGGCGTAATCCAATCATTTAATTGTGTTTGGACATTGATTCATCAGAGCAATCCGCTTCCTCAGTTCTACAAAGCCCGGTCGATGGTCACTTCTGAAGAACAAGGTTTGTAGAAGAAGGGGGCAATGAACTCGACGTTGATGGTTTGGGCCAATCCCGTATAGATCCACCACCAATTGCTCGGAATGGTGGAGGCAATAAAAATGGATCTCAAAACAATGGGAATCAGAATACAGGCGCCAGAACAAGATGGAATAATGGCGGGAAAGAAAAATGGTGGCGGCAAAGGGCAGCCAGATGGTGGTGCACAGTGGCAGCAGCCGTGGAATGGTAGATGTCAATGGGGCACATCCTTGAATTGAACTGGCCTTGGGCTATCCCTCCGTGCCCATACCGTACAACCTCTGGTCCATAGTCAAAACGCCCTACCTTCCAGCCTCGCTGCTAGTCCAGTTTCTTAGGACCTTGCCCTAATGAGGCCTATACTGCAACTAGCCCAACTTCCCCTACAGATATTGAGTCCGCAATACACACACTTGGGTTAACTCCTCCCGCCCCCCAACTGGATCATGGACTCCAGAGCCACATCTCACTCGACTTCGTCGTCAGTTATACTCTCACCCTATTTCAATTGGAGCTCTCATCATGGCATAACTGTTGGTAACGGTCATTCGATTCTAATTCTTGGATATGGTCATTCTAAACTCACACCACCTTGCCATCCCTTCTCTCTTAATAATGTAATTCATGCTCCTAAAATTATTGAGAATTCGGTGTCAATTAGAAAATTTGCCACTGATAACTTGGTTTCAGTCGAGTTTGACCTTTTCAGTTTTTCTATGAACGATTTCCAAACAGGGAGACATCTCGTGAGATGTGAGAGTCGCGGTGATCTTTACCTTTTCACGAGCCCTCAGTCAACAACTTCCTAGCCAACTTTTGCTACTTTATCTCCGATTCTATGGCATGAACACTTAGGTCATACAGGCATTCCTGTTACGGACTGGAAAAATAAATTAACAGATGTCGTAGTTCTAAAGTTTCTCATGTTTGTCAAGCTTGTTCTCTAGGGAAACATGTTAAACTCCCTTTTAATAAATCTACCACTAGTACGTTGTTTCCATTTGATATATTTATAGTGATTTATGGACATCCTCTGTGTTGAGTTTTTCTGGTCATCGATATTATTTATTATTCTTGGATGATTATTCTCGGGTTTTATGGGTTTTTCATTTGGCACACAAATTTGATGTGTACGAAACTTTCTTGACTTTTCACACAAATGTTTGAACCCAATTTGAAAGGGACATTCAAACTTTTCAATGTGATACTGACCGCGAACTCGATTTTACGCATTTTTAGGACTTTTGTAAAAAGAATGGTCTCTCTCTTAGGCTTTTTGCCCATACACTTCATCCCAAAATGGTAAAGCCAAAAAAAAATTAGAATCATCAACACTATTGTCCGTACCTTACTATGTCATGCCTCAATTCCTCCTCAATTTTGGCATCATGTCATTAAAATGACCACGTACGTCCTAAACATACTTCCAAACAAATCCCTCAATCTCATATCTCCTCTCAAAATTCTTTATTAAAAAGATCCTGTCCTATGATCATTCGGTGCACTTGTTAGCATGGTCTATTAGACAGTTCCTCCTAGTATTCTACTACCCAACCCTTTTGCAGCATAATTTCAATTTGGTGCACATGAGCATGGTCTATCAGCCAATTCTTCATAGTATTCCAAGTTAGATAACTAAGAACCACCAATTTTAATACTCTCTGTCTCATAATAAATGAATCATTTTGTCATTTTAATTGTGTCATTGAAAATTTATATTATTTCTTTATTCATGGGACCACTTGACATATTCACAACAATTTCTCTCATTCTCCAGCTCACTTTCTCGCTTGTTCATACTCACAACATCAACTTTTAAAACATATTTTCTTGATTCTTGTTTCTAAAATGAAATGGGTGGGACGAAGAGAGTATAAGTTTTGCATTGGAAACAAATTTATTTGATGTATATGTTTTGGTCAATTTTTTGTAATCTAACTTGATGAAATGAAATTGGGTATAATGGAATGAAATTGCAAAGGATTCAAGAACAAGATGACACGATAATTAACGAGGAAAGCCCTTGAACAACTTGTTCGCCGGCACAAAACCTCAAAGATGGAATATTATTAATAGTGATGATTGTAGAACAAAGAGATAAAGAAGTATAAAATTTAGGCGAGCTAATAACTGAGTGCGTGTGTGTTCATTTACAGATGGTGTGTTCTATTTATAATGGAATATGGAGCCACAAACTAGCCCTTTTATCCAAGATTATCGTGGAGTTTGTTAAGTATTGTCCACATTGGAGTTGATAGCCTAGACTCCTTCATTGACTAGGTCTTCATTCGAGTTACAAACGTTACTGATCATGCTCCATTATTTTCGCAGGAGTTACCTGAAAAATAGGATGAGAGATGTGATTAAGTAAAATGTGTTTAGTGGTATACCTGTAAGTCTGTATGGTGACAACTTGAAGAATCAAGATGATGTGCCAAGTTGAGACATTCAAGATGAAAACGCAGATAAAAATTTCAGCCCAAACAGTATACTCACTCATAGTTTCACACAATCAGAGAAAATGGGTTGAATTGTTGGAAGAGGAGAAAGAAAACTTATAATAAAACCTTACTCTCGTAATTAGTGAGGAGCAATTTCACAATTTGTTATGTGATTCTTGTTGTTTGTGCTTCTATTTGATGCAAAATGTTTGCCTAGAAATTTAGAGGCGCAGGGGATGGATTGATCATGCCAATCTTTGATTTCTCAATGCAATTTCTATGATGCACGCTAACTGTTTGATGAAGTGCCTAAGTGAAGTAATTTTGCCATTTCCTTCATAGTGTCCCGATGACTAACATGCTATGGCCTAGAATGATGAAATGTACACTTAATCCTACTATGCTTAGAGATGCCTATATGTCTAGAATGTGCAAAAAAACTTCTCATACATCATGCTGCTTACCCGTTTCTTTCTTTTTCCTTCAAGATTTTTGATACTTGATTCTTTTTGGTAGATCAACCGGAAGCCTCTGGAGATATGGGGGACCGTGAAAATGCCAAAGTGGCTCGTGATATTATTTGGTATACCTTTCTGGTTACTTGATTGCCTGGAAGGTACTGATTTCTCTGCCTTTTTAGATGTTATGTTCTGTATACTCTCTCTGTCCCGAAACGATAGTCCCATTTGAATTTTCAAACATTTTAAGTTTACTTTGTAAGGTTCGGAATTTCAGTAATTTTGAAACCTTAATTTTGGAAATGAGACAAACTTCTTTGGACAAACAAAAAGGGAAAAGGGGACTATATATATATATCATTTTGGGACGGAGGTAGTATAGGTTTAGGTTGTAGTTTTCACAAATGTTGTGATCGTGCCAAAATTTCAATCAATGTGCCAGATCCAGGATAGGATATCTGCGGCAGCTTATTTATCCTGAAAAGGAGGAACAAACGTGAACTTATCCGGGGCTTCACCGGCGAAGGCCCTCCGGCGTGAGAATAAGTCAGTCTGTTTAAGAGAATAAACTGAGAAAGGAAAGAGAGCTGGGAGAGAGAACTTAACCTTTTCCAATGAGGATGAGGCCCCTATTTATACTACTAGAGAGCTGCCTTGTCACCTAGATTTCATCCCTAGAATCTAGGGATTTGGATCTATCCAAATGAATGAGTCACCACATCCGTACTAGGGCAACAATTCTAGAAGTTGTTAGTGGGCCTTGAGGAAGATTGGGCCAGGCTTATCATTCCCATACTCGTGGCGGGTAGTCCCAAGTCTCAGCTTGTTAAACCAAGCAGGCGTATGCCAAGGTCAGACCTACGAGTTGAGGTGTGCTCGTAAGGATGAAATGAGGGGCCTTTCGCGTGGTCGTGATTTCTAACAGTTCAGCTCGGTAGGACGAGCTGAGCTCGTTCGAAGGGGAGCGACTGGTTGGGATACGATCTTCTTTGCTCGGTTCTCAAGAGCCGTTCTCAATTTGCTCGTTGGATGGCACCGAACTGAGCATGGGGTTAGATGGGTCGGCTCAGCTCGGTTGTGACGTGTTGGACTGGGCCGTGAGCCCATGTATATCGAGTTGGGTTATTCCTTTCAGTGGCCCCCATGATCCCGAGTTGAGAGTAGCAAATGTGGGGATCATATTCAAACTTTCTTCAGGTCGGTGATCAGTGATGGTGTTGGTGTCATCGTCTGCTCAAGTAAGGACGAAAACCATTGACTATTTCTTGAAGCTCGATCTCTCCGCCAAATAAACCATAGAACCAAGAGAAACCATGAACCAGAATAGAAGAGCTTGACCCACCCATGAGTAAATATTTCATAGTAGCCTCATTAGACCGTACATCTTTCTTGGTATATCCAGATAATAGGTAGGAACATAAACTGAAAAATTCTGGAGCTACAAAGATAGTTATTAAATCGTTAGCACCGCATAAAGGCTGAAGGGACATGTGGGGGTTTGTGTGTTGATGGTGGAATCCAGCTGTCACACATCGAGAAGATGAAGGGGTGATGGGACGGTTCCGGTTCCCAAGAACTGTCAGACGTCCTCATCACCCTTAGTGATGTAGGTGTGCAGACACGGGCCTAGGGAAGGTACGGATCATTATTGGCGACCCGTTTTGGGCATAAAGTAGCCAGTCGAGTCGGGGTGACCCGCAAGAATTTTGAATCGGATGGAGGTATTAAACCCTCAATTTCCTCTCTTTTCTTCACTTACGCCTTCTTCAGCACTCAAAGAAATACTCCCAGTACCAGCGCCGCCACAAGAACTCCGACGAGTCTACGCTTCTTCACTTTTCCGTTCAAACCTTCAATTTCAGGTATATTCTCGTCGTTACTTTTATTCTACCGGTTTATTTTATTCCATTTTGCTTTCTGGTTCCAAATCTGGGTTTAGTTTCGCCGGAGAGTTTGAATTTTCCAGCGAACGGTGGGTATACTTTGAGTGTTCATCATCCATTCTCCAGAAATGACGCCGGAATTCCTGAAAGTGGTAGGAAATCTTTCGTTCTGCTTCTACGATCGCACCAACTTGATTTATCACAATGTCGCCGGCGGTTGGAGAAAACTGAATTTGGAGGAGATTAAGAAAATTTTGAATGCTTATGGATTTAATGGGAGTTTGAGGTGGCCGTATGTTAGTAGTGAAGATTTCATGCTGGCCGAGCACCCAAGTGTCGTTCTTTTCGAGTTCTACAACGAACTGATCAACCATATAATCAACTGCTATGTTGTGGGGAAGAAACCCCCTCTTACTTGTGTAGAGTCCGGGGCTCGAATAGGTGGTGGTCCCGGACTTCCAACGAGCTCTAGCTCAGTTTCTAACTTGGGGTCTGGCCCCCATGATCTTCTTGCAGATATGGTCCATAGTGACGAGGGTTCGGATTCTCAGAACGATCATCTGTCCGGAGACGATCTGGGGTTTGATGTCGAGCACGAGGAGAGTGATCCTTTGTCTGGGGACGACTTGATATACGATGTTGAGCCCGTGTCAGTCTGGTATAACGAGGATGCGACATTATCGAGGACACCTTTTCTTGAAGAACCTTTAAATCTGCGAGAAGACGATGGGGTTGAGGTCGCTGACGAGGAGGGAGATGCTTTTATTTTCGAGAATATACAGAGAGAATTGCTCCGTGTTTCTCCTCCAACTAGTGCCCGTTCGTTAGGGTTTGAGAGTTCTATTGAGAACCAAGGCTTAGTTCTGCCTCTTCCTTCCCCTTCCCAGGTACAGATTGTAGAGGATATGTACAATAAGTATAACCATTTTTTAGAGGATACTCGTTCCGTTCCCCTCCAGTTGGTTGCAAATACAGTGAGGACGGTGAATGATTTTTTGGTTGTTTGCCGCTATCTCGGTTATGAGCCAACTGTCCGTGTATTTAAGAAATTCTTTAGGATATCTCATACCAAGAACAGGTTTGGCAAGCCTCTGTACAATACTCTTAGCGTGGGAGCTAACCCTAACGCTCCACATCTTCTTTGGTCCTTCCCAAGCAAGATAAACACCTTTGCAAATCATATTGTGCTTGTTGAGAGTAGGAAGGGTTGGGAGTTCCCATGTTCCCGGGGGAACTTACTCGTTTGTCAGGACTGTGGGAACCGGAGTGGACAGACGGTCTGGACCAGGCGTTGAGGAAACTCGTTGCTCCAAAAAAGGACAAAGAGTGGGTGGTGAATTGGGATAAGCTGGAAAAGAGTCCCCATTACTTTGCTAGGGCTGGTATCAAAGATAGGGAGATAGAGACGGCTCTCTCGGAGGTGGTGTCTGCTCGTTCCAGAATTACTGATCTTAAGGATCAGGTTAAGATGGCGGCAGGGCGCAAGATGGATGTTCAATCCCGTCTCCACCGGTCTGAAGAGGAAATTGAGAAGCTGAAAGCCGAGGTCGAAGCATCTAGGTTGGCTCTTATGGACGAGCAATCCATCATTGATCGTTATGTTCTGAACCCCGATTTTGACACCAAGGTGCTAACCAAGGCTATGCCCTATTTTGAAACGGGTCATAGGCATGGTATCAGAGATGCCTATGGTCATGGTTATCTTTCCAACAACCCTGAAGTCCTGGCCAATCTCCTTGAACTCCCCCAATTCAATCCGCAGGCACGGGCCACCCATGCCATGATTCGTTTTAATGAAGAGGAATTGGGTCAGCTTGACGGACAAGACGAGGAGGATAAGTTGAGGACTGGACTAGGCCTGAGCTCTTGCCTGTTAATGTAGATACAGTTCTAGCTCATCGCGCCGCAGAGCGGGCTGAGGCTCCTAAAATAGCTGAGGTTGAGGGGATTGTTGACGAGGGTGATGCAACCCAAGAAGAATCCCGGCCCTTGTAATTTTCTGTTTATTATGTATGTCACCCGAGGTCGGCTGTTGACCTCGTTATTAATATGATGTATTCGGAATCATTTTGTTGTAATGTATGGTTCTTTTGTTGTTGGTGCCTAGTTTCTCCTTAATTCGTTTAAAACGAGGTCAAGGTTTGCTTGTTCAAGGCTTAGCTCGTTCGAGACGAGGTTAAGGTTTGCTTTTTCAAGACAAGGCTTAGCTCGTTCAAGACGAGATTAAGGTTTGCTTGTTCAAGACAAGGCTTAGCTCGTTCAAGACGAGAATAAGGTTTACTTGTTCAAGACAAGGCTTAGCTCATTCAAGACGAGATTAAGGTTTGCTTGTTCAAGACAAGTCTTAGCTCGTTCAAGACGAGATTAAGGTTTGCTTGTTCAAGACAAGGCTTAGATCGTTCAAGATACTAGACGAGAAAAAACAAAGTGCATATTCATTAAACAGATAATTGAGCACCAATACATGGGTATCTTCATGATACTAGAACAATGAAAACAACTGCTCAAGGACTAGCCTTGCAAAATGATCACTATGACAAAGAACAAGGAGGCCTAATGGTAGTATTTTCGGAGGTTGTTGGAATGCCATGGATTCTTGAGGTGATCCCCTTCATGAGTTTTCAACATGTACGTCCCGTCTCGGATGATCTTTGTTACCGTGAAGGGACCTTCCCAATTTGGGGAGAGATTGTTTTGATTGGCCTTTCTGCTCGTGGCCTCAATTTTCCTGAGGACCCAGTCACCGACCTGGAAATGCCTCCGCTTCACTTTCTTGTCATGGTAACTTTTTGTTTTTTGCTTGTAATTCACCGACCGTAAGTGGGCGTCCAATCTCCTCTCATCGATCAAATCCAAGTCAATCCTTCTCCTCTCCTCGTTTGTCCCTTCATCAAAAAACGCTACACGAGCTGTAGGTATTGCCAATTCGGTTGGAGCCATTGCCTCTGAGCCATAAGTAAGTGCGAAGGGGGATTCTCCTGTGGGACCTCTAGTTGTTGTTCGGACGGCCCAAACGGCCAACGGGAGCTCATACACCCACCTTCCTGCTCTCCCCGTTAAGTTTCTATGCAAGGCGTGCATCACTAGTTTGTTAGCTGCTTCGGCTTGGCCATTGCCTTGGGGGTGAGAGACCGCCGACTTCATGTGCTTAACTCCTAGGCGGGCACACTCTGCTGTGAAGGCATCCAAGAACTGAAGTCCTCGATCTGAGACAATATGCCTGGGCACCCCGAATCGAGACCAAATTTGATCATGAACGAAATTCAAAACGTTGTCCTCAGTTATCTCAGCCAGTGCTTTGGCCTCTATCCACTTGGTAAAGTAGTCAACAGTCACTACAACATATTTCAGTTTCCCGCGAGCCAGTGGGAAAGGTCCGATCAAGTCAATCCCCCACATATGGAACGGCCAGCATGACACGACTGGGGTTTGCTCGGTGGTTGGCAACCTGGGAATATCAGCATATCTTTGGCACTTGTCACATTTTTTGACATACTCCACCGCCTCTCTTCTTAAGGTCGGCCAATAATAACCCATGGTGATGATCTTTTCTGCCAAAGTTCTTGCACCGGGATGACTATCGCACACTCCCTCATGCACTTCTTCTAAGATATTCTGAGTTTGCTCAGGTGAGACACACCTCAATAATGGCTTAACAAAAGATGTCCTATACAAGACTCTTTCCAAGACAACAAACCGAGGAAACTTTTTCTTCACCATTTTTGCTTTTTTCCGGATCACTGGGAAGTTCTTCCTTCTCGATGAAATTTTTGAACTCATCTATCCAGCTCGTTGGTAGAACTGTTATTTCCATAATCTGAGCTCGCTCAATGGCCGGTTTTTCCAGGAACTCGATCCATATGAGATGGTCGTCTTCGCTCGTTTTCATTGTGGCTAGTTTCGAGAGCAGATCAGCTCTCGCATTGTCTTTTCTCCCATTTTGAACAATGTCCCAAAATTTGAAGTCTTTGGTGAGCTCATTCACCAGGTCTCTATAATGAGCGAGCACTAGATTGACCGCCTCATACTCCCCCTTTAATTGGTTCACAACGAGCTGGGAGTCGGTGTGAACCAGTAAGCTCTTAACCCCCATTTCCTTGGCCAGATCGATCCCTGCTACTAAGGCTTCGTACTCGGCTTGATTGTTGGAGGCTTGAAAATTGAATCTCAATGCCTTCTCTACCGTATTAGCTTTACCAGGCTCGATCAAAGCACTCCAGCTCCACTACAAATTTTGGACGCCGAGCCATCCGTGAACAGTTCCCAGCACTCGGTGGGTATGAATTGATCAGCTTTTTCTTGCACGGGGGAAGAGGGAGGAGCATGATCGTTCTCGAAGGTGGTTTCTACCAAGAAATTGACTGAGGGCTGGGCCTGAAGGGTTTTCCTTGGGTGATATGAGATATCGAACTCCATGAGCTCGATTGACCAATTCAACAGACGCCCCGAGCTGTCTGGTTTGTGCAGGATCTTTCTGAGAGGAGCATTGGTGTAAACCACTATCGGATGGGCTGAGAAGTAAGCTCGCAATTTTTTAGCGGCTACCACAAGGGCATAAGCCAATTTCTCTGCGTTGAAATATCTTGATTCAACATCGTTCAATGCCTTGCTGACATAAAAGACTGGTTTTGATCTGCCATCTTGCCTAACCAACACCGCAGTGACTGCTCGGTCTGTCGCTGCCAGGTAAACATATAGAGTTTCTCTAGGAACAGGGCTGCTGAGCAGAGGAGGTCGGCTCAGATATTCTTTTAGCTGGCGGACGGCTTGGGAGCACTCTTCACTCCACTGGAATTCTTTTCCTCCTCTTAACACCTTAAAGAACGGGAGATATTTTTTCGCCGACTTGGCAATGAAGCGTCTGAGGGCGGCAACTCGCCCGTTTAACCGTTGAACCTCCTTGATTGAGGTCGTCTCTTTCATGTTCAGCAGGGCGGAAATCTTTTCGGGATTAGCTTCAATTCCTCTCTGTGATACCATGAATCCGAGGAACTTTCCTGCTGTGACGCCGAAGACGCATTTGCTAGGGTTTAGCTTCATCTCGTTTGCCCTTAGATTCTCAATAGTCTCAACCAAATCCATGCAGTGGTCCCCCTCCTTCGTTTTGATCACCATGTCATCAATATACGCCTCTATATTCCGGCCTATCTGGTTTTTAAACACCGTGTTTACCATTCTCTGGTACGTGGCTCCGGCGTTCTTGAGGCCAAAAGGCATTTTCTTGTAACAATATGTCCCTTCGCTTGTTTGAAAAGCGGTGCTCTCTCCGTCATGCTCGGCCATTAAGATCTGATGGTACCCAGAGTAGGCGTCGAGGAAACATAACATCCTGTGCCATGAAATAGAATCTACCAGTTTGTCAATCCTGGGAAGTGGGTAGCAATCTTTTGGGCATGCTTTGTTCAGGTCGGTGAAATCGACACAAAGCCTCCATTTCCCATTCGCCTTTTTCACCATCACCACGTTGGCCAGGCATGATGGGTAGTAGACTTCCCTGATAATTCCTGCTCGCAAAAGCTTTTCAACCTCCTCTCTGATGGCCCTTTTCTTATCCATGGAAAAAATTGTTCGCTTCTACCTGACAGGTTTCACATTGGGATTGATACTGAGTTCGTGGACTGCTACATCTTTCCGGACACCCCTCATATCTTCCACTTGCCAAGCAAATACGTTGGTACTAGCTTGTAAGAGGCTGAGCAGACTAGCCAGTTCTTCTTGAGACAATTGTTTCCAAATTTTGACTTTCTGATCGGGAAAGTTGGGATTAATGGCTACCTCTTCGAGCTCGTCGATCGGTCTGAGCTCGGGACCTTCTCTGAACTACAGGGTATCCACGATGATATCAGTGATCTTTTCCACATCCTCCCCGGTGAGAACTGGGGATTCACTCTTGATCAAACTGATCATGCTTTTCTTCACTGCGGCTAGTTCCTCGATAATGGCCTCATCCGTTTTCACCTCCTTTACTACTCTGACATGCATTGTTTCAGTCGTCTTGACGGACGTAGAGACGACCAAATTGTCGCTAGGGGTATCCAGCTCATATGTTTGGTCTTCTTGCTCTCCACCACGTACTGCAAAAACTCTCTAGCTCGTCCCCTAAGGCACCCTACACCGGCTGGCGTCGGAAACTTAACTCTCTGATGAGGAAGTGAAACGACCATTCCCATCTTAACTTGGCTAGGGATGCCAAGGATAGCATGATAGTCACTGGCCAGATCGATGACCATGAAGGTTATCATCTCTTTCACTTTGTAAGGGGCTGAACCAAGCTCTACCAAGAGTTTGATGGTGCCCTTTACTTATACCTTGTGGTTAGTGAACCCTTCTAACCGACCAGCATAGGGAGTGAGCATACTATCGGACAGTTCCATTTCCTTGAATCATTTGTAGTACAGGATGTCCCAGACAGCTCCGGTATCTATCAACAGGCGGTCTGTTTAACAGTTGTTGTTGGTCCCAGAGACACAACAAGGGTATGAAAAGAGGCTAGAGGGGGGGTGAATAGCCTATTTAAAATTTCAACCCTTTTTCAAAATTCAACCTTTATGCTTACACTTGAATTTTGCGGTAGATAAAAACTACGCGGTCAAGTATAAAATGCACAGCGGAAGTTTTCGTTAAAAACAAGTTTAGAGTTGTTTTTGATGAGTTTAATGCGGTAGGTTTAGTGTGCGGTCGGTGAGCGTGCGGTCGGTGTGTATGCGGTAGGTTGGTGAGCGGTAGGTTCAAGTAAGGTAGGTTGAGAAATTGAAAACTTGTGTCTTAGAGATTTTAGGCAAATGATAAGTAAGTCAGATTTTAACTTAGGCAATGAGGTAGACAAGCAAACACAATTCACAATTGTTCTTAAATCTGAAAGATCAAACACTAAAAGACAAACAAGATTAATATGAACAAGTGAAGAACAATATGAACAAGATGAACAAGACTTAAAGTGAATTTGCAGAAAGGTAAAGTGCAGTAAGTAAAGAACACAATGATTTGGAAAGGTTCGATCTGTTAAAAGATCTACGTCCTTTACCAAGATGGTCAGTCTTGGATTTTGAATGAGGTATATATTGATTCTTGAGTACAGATTACAGAGATGAAGTATTGAATCAACACCTATTTCTATGAAGTTCAAATCCTAGACTTAGACCAGTGTATCCCTAATGATTCAATCTATGTGATTGATCAATCGGGGTGAGTGTGTGTGTAAGAATCAAAAGCTCTTTGGAATCTATATGATTTTAGAGCGTAATGAATCTTGTGTTGAGAGGCTTGAGATTTGATCTTGAAGGTTGCTGGAGATTTGTTGAAGACTTGAAGGTTGAGTGCTTGAAGATTCAAAGGATTCTGGAAATCTTGAGTATGATCTTCAATCACGAAGAATTTCAACAGCAATTTCTCTCTTGGAATCTCAGCTTTTTTTCAATGAAGAATTCAAGGTCTATTTATAGCCTTGAAGGAGAAACTAGCCGTTTGAATTCTTGGAGGGCAAGTTTGGAGGACAATGAGCTGTTGATTTCTAATTGGAGCCCAGTCTGAGTTGTCCTTTTGTTGCAGAGTCATGGTGGTCCAACTGTACTAAAATGACAGTTGTATTCAAATTTGAAATTTGAATTTGCAACGTTCTAAACTAACCAAGGTATGGACACACGTGTGACTATGGTTAAGTTTGAACCAACTTGAGTTTCTTCAACCATGGTTCCATGCGGTAGAGATTCACGCGGTAGGTTGGAACCATGCGGCAAGGTTAGTTGTGGCAAGCATAGTCATGCGGTAGACGTCTTCATGCGGTAGGCAAAGGACCTACCTCATTTTTCCAGACTTAGAAAAATTTAGTCCTAATCTGCTAAGCCTATTCAACTATAAAGTGGACTATTCTAAATGAAGTACAAGTACTTCTTACAATATATCCTAAAGTCCACAAAGAGTAAAGTAAGGTTATGGGATCAATCAAATCTAGGTAATAGGAGTGGTTTATAATAAGCATATCCAACAATCTCCCCCTATTTGATTGAGACCATTACCTACTATAACACAGGCTAATTCATTGTACTTGGTGAAAACATGTTTTCAAGAATAAATATTTTATTAAATATCATGTCCCAAGTCAATGCACACTCTAAGCCAATGTCATAGATTTCTATCGTCCTAAAAAGAAAAACAAATTACTAATCCTAGAAGATAGAAATAATATTTGAAACATTTTCAAAATAAGTGAATACTGAGGAATAGAAATGCATCAAACACAATAACATACTCCAAGTAATAATCATTAAAGCATAGGAGTATAAGGATCACAAAATAGAAATGTTGTTTTAAGTTACAAACCCAAATAAAAGTAAGATTGTTTAAACATCAAATTTTCATGACCACATGCGGTCAGATTAAATGCGGTCAACATCAATGAGGTCTTCAATGAATTTTGCGGCAAGAGGAAAGCGGTAAGCTGGGATATTCAATCCTGGAATCATGACTGGAGCAGTGACTCCATCTTCTTCTTCCTCTTACCGTGAGCTTGAACATTGCCGTGACCTGTTTCAGGAGGTTGAAAAGCTTCCTGCGCAGCTTGAATCACGCCTTGTCGATTAAGCCTGTTCATTACCGTATTGATGCGGTTGGATAGGAGGTCAATCTTGGTAGATTGTCCTTCAATTCTGACGTTGTTGATCTCAATACGGTTGGTTTGAACCTTCATCGCTTCAGTCATCGCAGCAATCTTGGGAGTAAACTTTTCAGCAACCGTAAGAAGTGCGGTATTTGTTTGAACCATAATTTCCTCTTTTAGAGAGGATTTCAATTTCTTCAGCTCCTTTCCCAGCTCATCCTTGACTTCAAGTTTATCAGAATTCATAGCCTTTGACAATTCTTTGCTCGCACCTTCAACACCATTGACAACACTGGTACTGATGTAATTGGTTTGCTTATGAAGGGTTTCTCTGAGCGCGGCATAAGTGAGAGCAGGATCTGCGGCAGGAGGTGCAGTAGAGCTGCTAGTTGTTTTGCCGATGATGTCCTTCACAGCCTTTGTTATCACAACACTATCCCCCTTAATGGTCGCAATCATTTCGGAGGGAAGTGCGGCAACATCTCGCTTCAAAGCGGCTTGATCAGTTTTAATTCAATAACCTCCTCTCGAAGTGCCACCATACTAGACACTAGAGATTCAACCTGTGATTGGGTGTCTGCCTGCATCTGAGTTAAAAGTTTAACTGCGGCAAGGAGCTCAGCAGTGGATGATGCGGTAGCTTCAGGTTGGGCGGTCGAAGGGGTTGGCATGGCAGGTTCAGGAGCTGAGGTCGGAGGAACTTCAACGTGTTGCTCAGAAACAGTAACCCTTGGTGATATTGGCTCATCATCATCAATATCTTCAACAACAACAAAAGAACTCATCTTTTCAGGAGCAATATCTTCTTCAACATTTCAACATCCATGGCTTTTTCTGCGGCAGACTTCTCACTTGCGGCAGAGCTTCCATTCTCTTCTTCAGAGCTTTCATCCACAAGACCCTTTTCAATGGGTTTGGTTGGGGGGTGCGGCATCATCAGCCTCAGAGAGATCAACATTTTCATCTTCAGTTTTCTCACTCTCATCTGCGGCAGACTCATCATTGCCTTCAGAGTGAGAGACTTCTTCCATATCATCTAGCTGAGCATCCAACACAAAATTCTTCGAGATCTTTGGAGGAGCCACTGTAATATCTTCATCAGAGGTAAAGACTGGAGATGGAATTTCTGGGGATGGTTGCTTGGAGACCTTCGCCTTTTTAGAGATTTTGATAGGACTTGGAGTGTGAGATCTCTTTTTGAATGATTTAACCTTCTCAACATGTCTCTCCCCCTGACTAGATGCATGTTTGGAGGATGATTTGGATTTGGAGGGCACGGTAGGTTGAGGGACAACATAAGGTTGTTTTGGTGCGGTAGAGAGAGGCTTGGAAGGTTTTGATTTCGGAGGGGGTGAAAGTGAAGGTGAAGGGGATCTTGATGGTGCGGTAGGAGCACAGAAGGTTTAGGTGCGGCAGACTTTGATGGAACGGTAGAAGCAATCTTGATTCCTTTGGAGACTGGCTTGGCTTCCTTACCAGATCCTCAACCTTTTCTTTACCTTTGACAGAGGTGGGAGGAGAGGAGATTGCAATACCTTTAGACTTGGCCTTCTCTGCGGCAAATGCGGCAGCATCCTCATCAGACATGATCCTATCACCCAAATTACCCAATCCACGCTTAGAGTATTTTGGTGGTTCATAGCTCTCAATTGGATCTTTGAGAGATAATTCCTGTACATCTCATCACCAAAATTGTTGCGGTAATTGCCTCTCATCGACTTACGGCAGAAGTCTTTTGTGGTGGAGATAGGCACCTTGTAGTTCTTGTTTTTCTCATACAGATCTTTGATTCGGAGGGTTAGACCCATCAAGTAGGAAATCAACCTACTGTTCGTCCGGTACTTGGTTTCGCCTTCATCTGCCGCATCCTTATATGATAGGATGTTTGCCTTCAAAACATCATAGATAATTTGGCCCCAATCCAACTTCTTTCCCAGATAGATAGCAGCACAATATCTCATTGGGTGTTGTTAAAATTAGCATGATTGCCAGTCTTGCAAAGCAATGCATGATCCACCAGATGCCCAATGTGGTACATAACCTCACCTACATCCTTTCGCTGAATTCTCAGAATATCTGCCGTGACAGCAAGCTTCTTAGCAAGGCTTAGGGTTTCTGACCGTGAAATAGTTTCTGGTCCATCTCTACTCATTTTAATGCCAAGGGAATGAGCTAAGTCGCTAGCATCAAAGGATAGAGGGATGCCCATGACAGAGGCTTTGATAAACTTAGGATTAGAATCAGGCTCATCAGCACTTTCCATCTCAACAGCAGAGGTGAAGAATTCATCAACAAACGCAGGTAGATGGAAGTCTTGTTGAAGCGTAAAGAACGGTAAGATGCCGGACTTGTTGAGCCTAGCCAGAATGTTGCGGCCAATGGCATCCTTTTTTAAGATCTTCAAGATCTAGAACTATGCCAGGAATAAAGTGATTTAGATCCTGAAACAAAACAAAGTAAAGTTGAGAAGAAGGTAGATCGTGCGGTCACTTGACAAGAGTGTAAAGCAATGGTGGTGCGGTCAAGTGAGGCACGGTAGGGAAGAAATACGGTAAGGAGAGGATGGAAATACCAAGGTTACAGCAAACAACAAAGTGTTGCAAAAAAGTGAATCAAAATGTGAACATTTTATAAATACTAAATAACAAACGAGGGTATGAAAAGATGGATCAAAAATATGAACTATGTCAAGAACACGAAGAACATTTTGATGAACACGATGAACATCATAAGCACAGTTACCCAGATTCCCAGAAAGATGACTAAAACAAATGAAAATGACCTGGGAAGAATCGGAAATGCCTATAGATTAATAAAAACGCATCAATTTCATGAACTAAACAACATCAAACTCAGAAATTAAAAGGGGAAAGTGTTTGAATGTCGAAAATTCAAAAAACCCATTTGGCTAAAATGGATTCAACCAAAAAACTGGATAAAGTACTATGAAATCTACAAATATATGAACTAGAACCAAGAATAAACAATCAATGCAAGATTTTCATATCACTAACTTACGAGATTGAAGAGAGATTTCAAGGAATATGAAGGGTTGTCGAGTTTTCTACCTAGAATACGAAAAAAAATGAGAAATTGAAAATTCATACCATAACAACGACGGGAGGAGTGGATTGAATTTGAGGTTTGTCTCTTGTTTCAACAGATTTCGAAGTCTTCTTAGATGGGTGTTTAGAAGTCATTTATATATTGTAAGAATGAGAGTAAGGAAGGCGGTTTTAGAGAGAAGTTTAGAGAGAGAGAGAAAGGTTTTGAATTTTCTGAAAAGGTAATATGAGCAGAGTGGTGGAGAGAGAAGGAGGTGGAACGGTTTTGATGGAAGGTGGTTTTCAGATGTCAGAGTGATGGGATGATGGGAGGGGGTTAACTCTGCAAAAAGGGCGGATGTGACCTAGGGTCTAGTTTTCATTAAATGCAAGGTTGCAGAGGGTCACATCGGACTAGCCAATGACGGCTTAGATATTTTTAAGGAATAAAAATTAAATGCTGAAAATTTAATGCCCTAAAAGATTTGAATTTATTAAAAACGAGGAAAATAGAAAGTTACCTTTATACCCTTGAGGTAGATATGACCAAAACATCCTAAATATCTTTAAGTTTGAGTAACTTACCTGGGGTCCTTGTGCGGTAACTATGAGGTCGACCGTGACATGTGCGGTCGATTGAGGTCTTACCTTGGTTGTTTAGCTTTGGTATATGCGGCAGCATAGTTGATGCGGCAGACATGAGTTGCGGTCAAGTGAGTTTAGAGGTTTGTGTTATATGCTTGACCGTGAGTTGGTCTGCCGTGTACCTATCTTGATATTGAACTTTTGACAAACATTAGTACAAGAAATTATATGGACAAGTTTGAGTTAGAGTTCAAGCATACCCATTTCTCCTCTTAGATACCTAAATCTCTTGGAATCAAGAGCATTGGTGAGAATATCTGCAATTTGATCATCAGTACTCACATACTCTAGATGGATATTACCTTTTTCAACATGATCCTTGAGAAAGTGGTATTTGATATCAATGTGTTTGGTCTTGGAATGCATGACAGGGTTGTTGGAGACAGCAATGGTAGATGTATTGTCACAAAAGATTGGACAATTTTCTTCTTTGATTCCGTAGTCAACCAATTGTTGCTTCATCCACAGCACTTGGCAGCAGCAGCTTCCAGCAGCTATATATTCAGCTTCTGTGGTAGATACAGAGACTGAGGCTTGTTTCTTGCTTGCCCATGAAACTAGTCGATTTCCAAGGAAATGACAAGTTCCACTTGTGCTTTTCCTGTCAATGGTACATGCTGCGTAATCTGCATCTGAGTAACCTATAAGATCAAAAGTTGAATCTTTGGAGTACCAAAGTCCAAGGTTAGTAGTCCCAGATAGATATCGAATAATACGTTTAACAGCAATAAGATGTGCTTCTCTAGGATCAGCTTGATAACGGGCACAAACGCAAACACTAAACATGATATCTGGCCTACTAGCAGTTAAGTATAGGAGAGAGCCAATCATACCTCGATATAAGGTTTGATCAACCTTCTCACCTTTCAAGTCTTTATCTAGCTTGTTACCAGTAGCCATAGGAGTGTCGTATGTCTTTGCATTTTCAAGTCCAAATTTTTTGATAAGATCTTTTGTATATTTTGCTTGATTGAGGAAGATGCCTTCAGCACATTGTTTGATTTGTAGCCCAAGGAAGAATGTTAATTCTCCCATCATGCTCATCTCAAATTTGCTTTTCATGAGTTTCTCAAAACGCTTACACAACAATTCATTAGTAGAGCCAAAAATAATATCATCTACATATATTTGAACAAGTAAAGTATGATCATTATATTTAGCAATGAATAAAGTTGTGTCGATCTTACCACGCTTGAATCCCTTTTCAAGGAGAAACTTAGATAGAGTATCATACCATGCTCGTGGAGCTTGTTTGAGTCCATACAAGGCTTTACGGAGTTTGTAGACATGATTTGGAAATTTGGGATCTTCAAATCCGGGCGGTTGAGCAACAAAGACGGTTTCTTGAAGTTCTCCGTTGAGAAATGCACTCTTCACATCCATTTGATATAGCTTGAATCTTTTGTAAGAGGCATAAGCTAAGAATATCCTTATAGCTTCGAGTCTTGCAACGGGGGCAAATGTTTCATCATAATCAATGCCTTCTTCTTGTCTATATCCTTGTGCAACCAACCTAGCTTTGTTCCTTGTGATGCTTCCATTCTCGTCCATCTTGTTTCGGAACACCCACTTTGTACCAATCACTCCTTGATCTTGTGGCCTTGGAACCAAGGTCCAAACTTTACATCTTTCAAATTGGTTGAGCTCTTCTTGCATAGCCACAACCCAACTTGAGTCCTGGAGTGCTTCATCAACTTTCTTAGGTTCAACTTGAGATATGAATGCGGTAAGTGCATCATAGTTTGATCTTCTTGTTCTAACACCAGAATGCAAATCACCAATGATATTCTGAATTGGGTGATCTCTAACCTCACGAACTTCTTGAGGTAAGTCTCGTTGAGTTGATGGTGGTTGTAAGTCTTCTAGTGGTACATCATTTGAGCCATCCCAATCATAAGTAATTTGAGGGATAGGTTCTTCAACATTTATGGGTGTCTCAACTTCAACTCCATTTGAGGTAGCAGCAGATGAGGTAGCTTCTGGTGCTTCATATGAGGTAGATGGAGGTGCAGTTGAGGTAGATGGGTTTCCTTGAGTTGATTGATTTTGTGGTTGAGTTGTACCTGTCTCATTTATCTCAACAAAATCATCAGCAACATTTGGAGCCATATGTGGCTCTAGGAGAGAATGTTCATCAAAGGTAACATGGACAGATTCAACTATCTTAAGAGTGGTTTTATTAAATACACGAAAAGCTTTTCAGTGTTTAGCATACCCAATAAATATACCTTCATCGGATTTAGGAGCAAATTTACCTCGATGTTCTTTACCGTTGTAGAGTATAAAGCATTTGCATCCAAATATCTTGAAGTATGCTATGTTGGGGGTTCTTCCTCTCCAAAGTTCATAAGGAGTTTTGTTGTAGGTCTTATTGATGAGGGATCTATTTTGAGTGAAGCATGCTGTGTTGACGGCTTCAGCCCAAAAATATTGAGGTAGCTTTGCTTCAGCAATCATTGTCTTTCCGGCCTCTATCAACGTTCTATTCTTTCTTTCCACTACACCGTTTTGTTGTGGAACTCCAGCAGCAGAGAAGTTGTGGTCAATACCATGATCATCACAGTATTGAGCAACACCGTTGTTCTTGAATTCTGTACCGTTGTCGGATCGAACACTAACGATGTCATCTTCTTTTTGTGTTTGGAGCTGTCTAAAGAGTGCGGTCAAAATGTCATAACAATCATCTTTGGAGCTCATCATCTCGACCCACGTATATCTTGAGTAGTCATCTACCACAACTAAGGAATATCTATTTCCTCCAATACTTGCGGTAGAAACAGGTCCAAACAGGTCCAATGAAGTAGTTGCAAACATCTAGAAGTTGAAGGTGTCGTCTTGCTGGAGAAAGACGCTTTTGGTTGTTTGCCTAGTTGACATGCTGTGCACTTCTCATCGTGGTGATCAGCTACTTTGGGTAGACCACGAACTAGATTTTCTCTCCCAATCTTGGAGAGATACTTGAAGTTTAAGTGACTTAGTCTTTTATGCCACAGCCAACTATTTTCACTAACATTCTTTGCTACAAAACAGAGATTAGAAGAAATGCAAGATGAATTAAAATCAACAACATAAACATTTTTCTTACGAATCCCTTTGAGCAAAGTGACGCCGGATATGCCATCTTTGATGAGACAGAAATTTGAAGTGAAGTGGCATTGCAATCCTTTGTCGCAGAACTGAGATATTGAGAGTAGATTGTGTTGTAGTCCAATAACTAGAGAGACTTCTTGGATGGTGATTTTTCCTTTACGAATGACTCCATATCCTACAGTCTTTCCTTTGTTATTATCTCCGAAGGTTACTGATGGCCCTTTTTCTTCACGGACATCTTCCAATAAGTTGATATCTCCGGTCATGTGCCTTGAACAGCCACTATCGAGATACCATAAACTTGATCTATCCTTGGAGAGTCCAGCCATTAAGCAGAGAACCTATAAAATAAACATTTAAGAACAAGGTCCCCTTTTTATTCTTTTGGGTCCAAAGGGTTAGCAACTTTTGACGACCCACACCTGCCTCACAGAAGGAGGGTTACTCTTTCTGGGATTGGGTGTGAATCTCAAAAGACATTCAGCAGCCTTATGACCATAACCATCACACACGGAACAATGGTGGAAGCCACCCAACTGAGTTTTAACAAACTTCGTTGAAGTCTTGAGCACAACATCATTTACTGGTATGGATGAGGTCTCCTTAACAAAATTCATCCTTTTGAACTTTGCTGCCTTGCCGCCACTTGCGGTCGATGGCTTCCTTGCGGTCGCCATCTTCCTTGGTGCGGTCGATTGACCCCGCGGCAGGATAATGCGGTAGGGAGCGCCATCTACCTTGCTAGAGGAAGCCTCTGCGGTAGGTTCATCCATGGCAATACCTTTCATCTTTGCCTTGCCAGTTTGTTTCTTAGGGTAGACATAGTTGAACTCTAGTTTCTTCTTTGGTTCTTGTCCTACACCCTTTGAAACATGATGTTTAGCCTTCGACCTTTCCAAAGTTTGCTGGGTAAATTTCTCATCTCTTTCACAACAAGATGCACATTTAAAGTTGTCACTAGTTTGAAATCCTAAGCCTTCCTTATCACCACTAGGCTTTTGGGATTCTAAGATTTGTTCCATACTGACACGAGAATTGGTCCACTCACTAGTGATCTTTTTCAAGTCATTTATCTCAGCAACCAATTCATCGTTTTTAACTTTAAATATAGCATTTTGTTCTTCTAAGAAACGGTTTCGATCAGTAAGAGGAGTCATGCTCTTGATCTGCTCCTTAAGGAGGGTGAGTTCAGATCTTAGTAGAGATTTCTCCGTCTTAAGCTGGGAAATTTCTTCAGTTGAAAGTGCTAAAGCTTCCTTCATGCCAGAGAATTTACTAATTACATGTTCAGCTTTTGCAAACATCTTTTCTTGTTCATCGGGGGAAATGTCAAACTTGACTTGAGGTGTGGTAGACAGGCCTTCCTTCACTTTGGGGTTTAGTAGAGCCTTCTTTGCTGCACTCACATCACATCTTGAAAATAGAAGATCACCATTTTTTTGAACCGGAGTTAGGAATCCTTTTTCAGCAAGTTCATCGGCCGTATAACTTATCCGTTTAAGTTTTGCATTTGGTGAGCGACGACTTTTATTATCATCCTCATCATCGGACTGAACGACCAAACAAATGTGACCTTCTTCAGAATCCTCATCGCTTTCATCAGAGTCTGACTCTATCCACGTAGCTAACTCTTTTGAGGTAGAGTCTTCTTCAGCCATCATTCCCTTTTGCTTTGAATACCTTGGAGTAAAGTTACTTTTCTTCTTCATATACTCATACTTGGGAATTGGACATTCTGATGCGAAGTGACCTGGTTTCCTGCAATTAAAACAAACTAGATCTTCTTTCTTCTTGGAGAAGTTGAAGTTCTCTTTCTTCTTTGAAGGGCTGCTCCTTGAAAACCTTGTTGGAGCTTTGCTTGTTGATCCGGGTCTTGCTGTCTTTCTGAACTTTTGGAATCTTTTCACGAACATAGCAAAATCATCATCATCCATATCAAGTAAATCTGATGTGGAGATTTTTGGATCTTCTTCCTCGATCACTTCTTCCTTTTGCGCAACCAACGATAAGCTCTTTGTTTTCCCTTCCATTTCAGCAATGTTGTTAAGCTTGATATCAAAGACTTTGAGGTTGGCATAGAGGCTTCTGAGAGACATGTCATCTAGTAGCTTGGTATCTTCAAGAGTATTTCCTTTGTGTAGATATTGCGAACCAAGAGCGGCAAGAAAATTAACATTGATTTCTTTCTTGGTAAGCTTCTTTCCGAGTGCTGTATAAGTACTCACGATCTCACAATAACGATCATAAGTGGCTCTTAGTGATTCACCGGGGATCTTAGCAAAGTTGTTGAATCTTCTTTGAATTGCAAACTTTTTGCTTTCCTTGCAAGCTTGATCTCCTTCGATGTAATCTTCAATTGCATCCCAAAGTTCTTTTGCAGTAGAACATTCCATGATCTGTCGACGTTGTGACGTACTCAAGGTACTTAGAAGTATACTTTTTGCTTTCACATCCATTCCAACCAGTCTTTTCTCTTCATCGGTCCATTCAGCTTTTGGTTTCTTGATAGTCGGATTTGCACCATTGGTTTCTGGATCCGGATTAGCTTTCATTGAGAAGTATGGTCCAATGGTAAGACAATCACCAAGTTGCTCGTCCATGGAGTAGAACTGAGTTAGAATGCTGTGCTTCCATACGTCAAAATTATCTTCGTCGAATGCTGGAACGTGAGTGAAGTTAACCGTTGCCATAGTTTTCTGACTTGCCATTTTGAATCGGCACCCAAGCTGTTAAGCTTGAAAAACAGAAGTTTTATAAAGGTGTTTGCTCTGATACCACTTGTTGGTCCCAGAGACACAACAAGGGTATGAAAAGAGGCTAGAGGGGGGTGAATAGCCTATTTAAAATTTCAACCATTTTTCAAAATTCAACCTTTATGCTTACACTTGAATTTTGCGGTAGATAAAAACTACGCGGTCAAGTATAAAATGCACAGCGGAAGTTTTCGTTAAAAACAAGTTTAGAGTTGTTTTTGATAAGTTTAATGCGGTAGGTTTAGTGTGCGGTCGGTGAGCGTGCGGTCGGTGTGTATGCGGTAGGTTGGTGAGCGGTAGGTTCAAGTGAGGTAGGTTGAGAGATTGAAAACTTGTGTCTTAGAGATTTTAGGCAAATGGTAAGTAAGTCAGATTTTAACTTAGGCAATGAGGTAGACAAGCAAACACAATTCACAATTGTTCTTAAATCTGAAAGATCAAACACTAAAAGACAAACAAGATTAATATGAACAAGTGAAGAACAATATGAACAAGATGAACAAGACTTAAAGTGAATTTGCAGAAAGGTAAAGTGCAGTAAGTAAAGAACACAATGATTTGGAAAGGTTCGATCTGTTAAAAGATCTACGTCCTTTACCAAGATGGTCAGTCTTGGATTTTGAATGAGGTATATATTGATTCTTGAGTACAGATTACAGAGATGAAGTATTGAATCAACACCTATTTCTATGAAGTTCAAATCCTAGACTTAGACCAGTGTATCCCTAATGATTCAATCTATGTGATTGATCAATCGGGGTGAGTGTGTGTGTAAGAATCAAAAGCTCTTTGGAATCTATATGATTTTAGAGCGTAATGAATCTTGTGTTGAGAGGCTTGAGATTTGATCTTGAAGGTTGCTGGAGATTTGTTGAAGACTTGAAGGTTGAGTGCTTGAAGATTCAAAGGATTCTGGAAATCTTGAGTATGATCTTCAATCACGAAGAATTTCAACAGCAATTTCTCTCTTGGAATCTCAGCTTTTTTTCAATGAAGAATTCAAGGTCTATTTATAGCCTTGAAGGAGAAACTAGCCGTTTGAATTCTTGGAGGGCAAGTTTGGAAGACAATGAGCTGTTGATTTCTAATTGGAGCTCAGTCTGAGTTGTCCTTTTGTTGCAGAGTCATGGTGGTCCAACTGTACTAAAATGACAGTTGTATTCAAATTTGAAATTTGAATTTGCAACGTTCTAAACTAACCAAGGTAAGGACACACGTGTGACTATGGTTAAGTTTGAACCAACTTGAGTTTCTTCAACCATGGTTCCATGCGATAGAGATTCACGCGGTAGGTTGGAACCATGCGGCAAGGTTAGTTGCGGCAAGCATAGTCATGCGGTAGACGTCTTCATGCGGTAGGCAAAGGACCTACCTCATTTTTCCAGACTTAGAAAAATTTAGTCCTAATCTGCTAAGCCTATTCAACTATAAAGTGGACTATTCTAAATGAAGTACAAGTACTTCTTACAATATATCCTAAAGTCCACAAAGAGTAAAGTAAGGTTATGGGATCAATCAAATCTAGGTAATAGGAGTGGTTTATAATAAGCATATCCAACAGTTGTCGATCCTTCCTTCCAAAATAATCGGCTGCTCTCCTGCCGTCCGGCTGGCTGCCAGCTCATTTGGAGAAAAGGAAATGGTCTCCTCTCTTTTGCTATTCCAGGCTGGAATGAAGGGCTTTTTTTTCAAGTTGTAGATTTGGTTCTTGAGGGCGGTGATGGATGGGGCTTTGTCATGAATGACCCCTATTCATTTTCTGGCAGCTCTCTCGTGATACTGCTCGCCGTTCCTTCCCCGATCATCACTCCCTCGTTTGGCATCCTTCTTAAGAAAACTATCTAATTCTCCCTTGTCAACGCGCTGTTGGATTGCCCGTTTCAAAGACAAGCAGTCCTCTGTTTCATGCCTGTAATCTTTGTGGAAAGTACACCATTTTCCTGTGGCTCTTCTTCCTTCCTCGTTTCCCACCATGGGCCGAGGCGGGAACATTTCAATGAGATTCATGTTCTCCTTGTGGGTCCTATTCAATGGAGTAAAGACTTACTCTTGGCTTTCCCTTCTCTTTATGCCTCGAATTCAATTCTTGCCCTTCCTCGAGTCATTTTCTTTAGTTTCCTTGTGCCGATCGCTAGTGACACTCAATTCGGCTCGGGATTTTCCCCGATCATCCTTCGTGTTCCGTATATCTGCCAGCTCGGCCTGAGCTACTCGGTAAGCTCGTTCATATAGGTCTCCCTTTGTTTTCGGAGGCCTTATCTCAAACTCAAACTTTAGTTGCGAAGCTCTCATGCCCGCGGTGAAACACACCATCACCATGTCATCTGTCAAACCTTCAATCTGCTCAGCCAGATCCCTGAACCTTTGGTAAAAACTCATAATCGTTTCTATCTCACCTTGCTTTACGTTTGCCAGATCGGTAAGTCGTTTCTTATGGTCTCCAGCTGTTGAGAAATTTTCAATGAATTTCTTTCTCAACGTTTCCCAACTATCAATACTACCCGGCGAGAGAGCTCGGAACCATGCCAGGGAAGGACCGTTCAAAGTGCTGACCATTTCTTTGCACAACACATCATCATCATGAGAGACCAGATCCATGATAGCCTCGAAGGTGTGAAAGTGGTCTCGTGAATCCTCTGTTCCCGTGTATTTTGTCAGCGAGGGAAGCTTCAAGTAGGGCTGCGGGGGTCTCTCCATGATCCAACGAGCAAAAGTCGCCATAGTATTCGCTATCTTCTTAGTACTTTTTCTGCTAGCTTCAATTTCCTGCATTCTTCTTTGTAAGTCCACAATCAGTGGGTTAAGAGCCTCTATGTTCCCCGACTTGGAATTTTCCTCCTCGTTTCTCCTGTGAGAATGGTACTGAGACAGGTTGGGGACTTGAGGTGACTGCCCCGTAACTCGTCCTTGGTTGAATTCAACATTGTCTGGGATACTCGGTCCTCGGGGTAAATGATTCCTCAGCCCTGAAGTAGCTTCTTGCTCAGCTAAGTTGTGCATGCCCATAATGGTCACTGGGTTCTGATTCACCCTTTGCACACTGCCACTAAGGATGGGAATGACAGGTGGGTGGTCCCGTGCCAAGGGTGCTGAGGGCAAAGTTGGAAGATTGACAATGTGCTCTGTCCCTAGGGCTACCAGCTCATCATAAATTTCTTGGATTTGCAAGAGCAAAGTCAATCTCCGGTTTAGCACCGCCGCCTACTCCGTCGCTGTTCCATTATTGGTGCCACTAGTCCCGGCTCCATTATGCGGGGCTTCGACCGTCCGCTGCATGTAAGTTACATGAGGGGGCCTCCGGCCTCCCTGGTCGCTGGCCTGTACGGCGTGATTCTCCGGGAGGGGAATCTCCTCGATGTGATTCATAACATGTGCCGTCGTGGAGGTGGCTGTAGAGGTGACTCTGGCCACTCCTGGATTCTGCTGATTCAACAGGGTGGATTGGGGTAGTGCGGCGGTTCTCATTAGGCGGAAGCGGAGGAGGCCGATAAGGCTCAATGTCTCCGGGAGCGATGAAGACTCCGGGAACCGTCTCTGGGTTTTCGGAAGTCATGATTGACGTCGGAGGACAATATCCAGAAAAGGAACGAAAAGATTCAGGCTAACAAGTCCTCGTTCCCGGCAATGGAGCCAATTGATCGTGCCAAAAATGCAATCAATGTGCCGGATCCAAGATAGGATATCTGGCGCAGCTTGTTTAGCCTGAAAAGGAGGAACAAGCGTGAACTTAGCCGGGGCTTCACCGGCGAAGGCCCTCCGGCGTGAGAATAAGTCATTCTGTTTAAGAGAATAAACTGAGAAAGGAAAGAGAGTTGGGAGAGAGAACTTAACCTTTTCCAATGAGGATGAGGATAAGGCCCCTATTTATACTACTAGAGAGCTGCCTTGTCACCTAGATTTCATCCCTAGAATCTAGGGATTTAGATCTATCCAAATGAATGAGTCACCACATCCGTACTAGGGCAACAATTCGGACGAGCTGAGTTCGTTCGAAGGGGAGCGACTGGTTGGGATACGATCTTCTTTGCTCGGTTCTCAAGAGCCGTTCTCAATTTGCTCGTTAGACGGCGCCGAACTGGGCATGGGGTTAGATGGGCCGGCTCAGCTCGGTTGGGCCGTGTTGGACTGGGCCGTGAGCCCATGTGTATCGAGTTGGGTTATTCCTTTCATGTTGTTTGTTGTGATGTGGATGTTATGTTCTGCATATTTAATTAGCTTGCCGTTTTCATGTGTATCATTTGTTGTCATGCAGATACGGCCATAGATGGCAAATAAAATCGAGACAAAAATATTTATTGATTCCTTTAAGATTTAGCTATGACCTGGCCTTTGAATGATGCAAAAATACTGTGTTTTGAGTGAGATATTGAAAAAAAAAAAAAAAAAAAAAAACAAAGTATGAACATGAAATATCATTTCTAAAACGTAAACTAAACACGGAATATGGACATGAGACTTGAAATATAACTAATTAACTACTCTAGTATGTTATTAACATTAACATGGTAACATTTCTCATGAGAAGCAAGTATTCATAGAGATTAACTTGGATGAACACGAGGATGGCAGATTTGAGCATTTAAGGAACAACGTCATTTTATTGCATAGATGAACATCCAAAAGCATACCATATTCACGAGATAGAAAACGAGACGTATTTAAATAAAGAACCTTGGCAGATTGTGGGAGAGGACTTCAGGTTTATTTAAAGGAGATTAGCGTATGGAATTTGAATTTGCCTAACTGAAAATTTATTCACTTAGCCATTTTATGCTCCTAGTATTTTATTACCCAACCCTTTTGCAGCATAATTTCAATTTTGTGCACATGTCACCATGGTCTATCAGCCAATTCTTCATAGTATTCCAAGTTAGATAACTAAGAACCACCAATTTTAATACTCTCTTTGTCTCATAATAAATGAATCATTTTGTCATTTTAGTTGTGTCATTGAAAATTTATATTATTTCTTTATTCATGGGACCACTTGACATATTCACAACAATTTTTCTCATTCTCCAGCTCACTTTCTCGCTCGTTCATACTCACAACATCTACTTTTAAAACATATTTTCTTGATTCTTGTTTCTAAAATGAAATGGGTGGGACGAAGAGAGTATAAGTTTTGCATTGGAAGCAAAATGATTTGATGTATAATCAAATCATAGTTTCACACAATCAGACAAAATGGGTTGAATTGTTGGAAGAGGAGAAAGAAAACTTATAATAAAACCTTACTCTCGTAATTAGTGAGGAGCAATTTCACAATTTGTTATGTGATTCTTGTTGTTTGTGCTTCTATTTGATGCAAAATGTTTGCCTAGAAATTTAGGGGCGCAGGGGATGGATTGATCATGCCAATCTTTGATTTCTCAATGCAATTTCTATGATGCACGCTAACTGTTTGATGTAGTGCCTAAGTGAAGTAGTTTTACTATTTCCTTCCTAGTGTCCCAATGTCTAACATGTTATGGCCTAGAATGATGAAATGTAGACTTAAGGGATGCCCTATGTTACCTGGACATGGTATCCGGGATCCGACACGGATACGGATCCTAGTGTCGGATACAATTTTCTTTAAAATTTTGGACACTGGGACACCGTCCTAAATTTGGACACGGGTACGGGATACGAGCATTATTTCAGGACAAATCAAAATAGTATAAATAAACTATTTATACTTTACTTATAAATGAAGTCAACTCACTCCTTTTTTACTAAGATATATTGTATAATTAAGTAAAACAACATTAAATTTGTAAATCTTTATAAATGAAGTCAACGCACTCCTTTTTTTCTTTCAAAATTTTCTTGTCGTATCCGAATGAAAAAGCAGGTGTCCAGATGTCGTGTCGGACACGATACGTATCGGACACGTGTACTATAACATATTTGAAGAGTCCGGGTAACAGGGGGATGCCTATATGTCTAGAATGTGCCCAAAAAATGCTCATACATCATGCTGATTACCCATTTCTTTCTTTTTCCTTCAAGATTTTTGATAATTGATTCTTTTCGGTAGATCAACCGGGAGCCTCTGGAGATATGGGGGACCGTGCAAATGCCAAAGCGGCTCGTCACTCGTGATATTGTTTGGTATACCTTTCTGGTTAGATGATATATGTTCTGTATACTCTCTCTGTCACAAAACGGTAGTTTCATTTAACTTTTCAAACATTTTAAGTTTACAATATAAGGTTTAGAAATTCAGTGATTTTTTGAAGCCTTAATTTTGGTAATGAGACTAATTTCCTGGGACAAACAAAAAGGGAAAAAGGGACTATCATTTTGGGACGGAGGTCGTATAGGTTTAGGTTGCAGTTTTCACACACGTGTCGTTTGTTGTGATGCAGATGTTATTTTCTGCATATCTAATTAGGTTGCAATTTTCATGTGTGTCATTTGTTGTCATGCAGATACAGCCGTAGAACTGAGCAAGCAAACTCATATGGATGACTTTTTTTTTTTTTTTTTTTTTTTTAAATGGGTTTTTTTTTAATTTCATTAAAGATAGATAAATTGCTCTTAGGCTACATCAAATGGCCATGACAGCTACAACTAGGCCTATAAATAGGCTAACACAAATCTCCCTAACGAGATTCGAACTCGAGACCTCCTCATGGGAAGCTAACACCGGATACAGCTTGAGCTAGAGCTCTTTGGTGGATGACGTTACTTATGCATTCGGGTCTGCAGAAGAAGATGATACTTAATTTTATCTGAAAACGAACATTCTCTTTTCTATGTTTGGTCTGAAATAAACTTCAGTTTTTTTGAAAGCTAACTTCGGTTTCATGATGAAAACTTAATTTATTTATTTTTAACCGTCGTGCAAGTAAATTTTCCTCAAAAAATACATGCAACTAAATGGGTAGACTCAGCTTAGCTCCGGTTTCTTCACTGCAGTATACATCAGTATGTTTCTCTAAATTACTCTAAATTCCATTGTCTTCCTCTTTATCCATGCCTTGAACTTCTCTGCCTTTGTAGATGTTATGTTCTGTATACACCCTCCGTCCCAAAATGATAGTCTTGTTTGACTTTTCAAACACTTTAATTTTACATTATAAGTTTTAGAAATTCAGTTATTTTGAAGCATTAGTATAAGAAACGAGATTAACTTTCTCAGACAAACAAAAGTGGAAAACGTACGGGGTACGGGGCTATCATTTTGGAACGGAAGGAGTGTATGTTTAGGTTGCAGTTTTTTAACACGTGTCATTTTTTGTTGTGATGCAGATGTCATGTTCTGTATATCTGTTTAGGTTGCAGTTTTCTTGTTTGTCATTTGTTGTGATGAAAGATGTGGCCATAGAAGGCAAATAAAACAACATACTCCCTCCGTCCTAATTTAAAGTTATTAGTTTGACTTTACACGGATATTAACATTGCAAAAAAAAGGGTAATTTCGGAAATTAACATTGCAAAAGAAAGGACTGAATTGGTAAAGAAAGTACTAGAATTTGTCCTTTTGTAAATGTTAAAGCTGTCTTTGGCAAGAAAAGGGTGATAAACTTGCAGCAATTTAAAAATTTTTGTACTTCAACTTTTGACTTTGTTCTTTCTTCCTGCATCAACTTAGTCTATTAAACTGACATTGTTCTTTTTTATGCATGTTTTTTCATCATTATTTAATATTAATTTATATTTATCAAAATAATACGAAAAAATAATTTGAAATTCCAATTGGTATAATTTTCTTTTGTTCGTTTCATTATCGAGTTTATTTATTATACAATAGTTGTATAAATGTCTTTTTTTTAAAATTAATACATGAGTTTTTTTTGTTGGGACATGGCTTGCAACACAAGTCATTTAGACTTCCATTCATAAAATTATGATTATAATGTTAATTATAAAGTATAGTTTATAATGAAATGTGTAGAATTCCTGGATATATAATTACCTAATTGTGATGGGCAAAAGGGTAATATAATATCACTTATCTTGAAAGGGTGTGGTCCCTAAGTGAAATGTCACCAAGTCTCCTATATAAAGGGTGTTCCATCAACCCTTAGAGACTAATGAATTCTTGCTTTCCTCAACTAAATTTATCTTCATATTGTTAGAAGACTTTGAGAGAATAAAGAGACATTATCACTTAGAAGAGCACTCTCCCTATTTTGTTCTTCTTCATGTTCTTCATTTCTCCCTACAACATTCATATGGATTCAACAGGTAATTGTTCTTAATCGCTTCCGTTTCATCTTCTTCCTCAATCTTATTCTGAAATGAGCGTGGCATTCAGGGATATAAAGAATTGTTCCATCAATTGGTATCAGAGCCACGTTCATTTTGGTTTAAGTTTGGGTTCTTCTTTGGGAAAGTTTTGTACTTTCAATTTGATTCATTTTCCCTATTGAATCATTAAGTTTTAATGTTGATTAGGGACTCTAATTCATTCATAGAGTACTGATAATCATCATCTAAAATTCAGAAAAGGGTTTGAAAGTGTTTTGTTCATTAAATTAAATGGTTCAAGTTTGACTATCCATTCATAACATGATTATGTATAATGCATAATTGTGTGGATCTACATACTTGATTCCATGTTTTTGAAACAAAATTATCCCTAAATAACGTGGTTCTATGTTGTCAAGAACATACCATGTGGATCTACTTGTTATTTCATGCTTTGGGAATGCTTTAAACAAAAATTCAGAATGCATAAAATGCTTCTGCTCGGCCGTGTCTTGTGGTTTGCTCGGCCGAGCACTTCGATTTTATGAAACGGTGCAACCTGGGTAAAGGTGGTCCGGGCGGGTCCTTTAATGGGTCCGGTCGGATCTCCTTAGGGTTTCGAAACGGTGGGTTTTTGATAGGGCATGGTCCGGCCGGGTCTTTGGTGTAACCCGGTCGGACATCTTGAATAGATCCAGGCGGGTGTTGTGAATGACCCGATCGGACCTCAGGAATAGCTCGGCCGAGTCTTATGTTTTGCTCGGCCGTGCACTGCATGTCGAGAAAAACAATGTTTCTGAAAAAGGGGTGCTCGGCCGTGTCCTTTATGGTGCTCGGCCGTGCAGTCCATTTTGGCACGATCGTGCATTTGGTTTGGCACGGCCGTGCAATTCATGTCGAAAGGCCAAAGTGTTCTGTAATTGGTGCTCGGCCGTGCACTTCTCTATGCTCGGCCGAGCAAACACTGTTCACAGGTTTTGAAAAATTTAAGGTTTCTGCATCATTTTGTTTCCCCTTTTGAACAAAACCATAATTATTTTCAAACCTTAAAGTTTTTGATTAATTATATGCTTTGACAATTTTATTCATTGTTTAAATAATATTGTCGCCTAAGTGATTTACGTTATTTAAACCCTAAAATTGTAAAGTGTTGGATGTTTGAGTTGATATGTGAATGGCTTGAATTTTCCAAAGAAGATCTTGACATTTGACTAAACTTGGGCATTCATGTGGTAACAAGTAAAATGAACATTAGGTTATTTTCTTAGATGCTTATGTCGGCCCAAAGGAAGATTAAGTATTTATTAAAAATATAAGTTCAAATTACTTGTTACCTAAGGTAATCATTTATGAGTCAACTCGCAATCCAAATAATAGTTTTGATGTCATGTTGATTGTCTTGTTGATGGATTTCGTTGATATAATTAATCATTTTTCATTATGTAGTATCTTATACATGTTTTGTATTCATTCTTATTCTCGAAATTCCAACAGATTTACTTATAGCTTCATCCATGATTACTGCTATGAGTACATTACCGATGCTTAATGGGACTAATTTTAAAACTTGGAAAAATAAATTGATGATGATCTTAGGCTATATGGACATAGATCATGCATTAAGGGAGTCGTTTCCTCTTACTCTCTCTAATGAAAGCACTCAAGAAGATTGCTTAAATGAGGAGAAGTGGAAACTCTCCAATCGTGTGAGCCTAATGATCATGAATATAGTTGTCTCGGAGACCATTTTGACCGGTATCTGCAAGGATATTGATGCTAAAACATTCCTTGATATGCTTGAGGAACGTTTGGCATCTACCTCTTCTCATGGGACAAAGAGAAAAGGGAAGGATGTTGCGGTTGCAAGAAATAAGAAGCGTAAGGGATCATCTAATGATCATGAAGAATGTTTCTTTTGCAAGGACCTCAATCACATGAAGTACGACTGCCCTAAGTATCACGCTTGGCGTGCTAAGAAAGGTATGTCATTTGGTCTTTGTTTGTGATAAAGGGTAATATGGTTTCATTTCCTACATATACATAGTGGTTGAATATTGGAACGACAACTCACATAAAGGAAGTTTATGTAGGATTGCCTGAAATACCGAAGTCCTGGAGAAGATGAAGGATTCATCTATATGGAAGCCGGGATCCGGTTGAAGTGCAAGGCATCGGGAATTTTTGTTATTGTTAAAGTACTTAGTAATATTTGTATAAATACTACATTTGTTGTACCGTCATTTAGACGGAATTTGATATTTATCACACTATTGAACAAAGAAGGTTATTTTGTTCAATTTTATAAATGTGATTTTTATTTTTATTCCAATGTTGATGGTATTAGTACTTTGTCAAGTAGTCTTTATTCACTTGACCTTATTTACACAATAAATGAATCACATAAATAATGAAACCAAAACTAGAAAGCAAAATTTATCAAGTAAATTTTAAGGCATAGGCGTTTGGGTCATATTTCCAATAGGAAAATTGATAAGCTTATGTTAAGGAAATCTTGAACAAACATGATATTTCGGAAAATACTTTTGCATTAAATGCCTTAAAAGGAAATTTACAAACATTAAAAGAATAAGTATTCTCGAGAGCATCAAGTGTATCAAAGAACTAATACATTCGGATATTTGTGGGCCATTCATTAATCCTTCGTGGAAAGGTCAACAATAGTTATTATATTTATAAATGACTACTCTCAATATGGATACATTTATTACTTCATGCAAAGACTCACGTTATGGACGTTTTCAAGTCTTATAAGGACAGTTGGAAATCAACTTTGAAGACTATTAAGAACATTAGGTCCAATCATGATAGTGTATACATGGTTGAAATGATTGTTAAAGGGAACAACGTCCAAGTCCGTTTTACTCGCTATTTTGAAGAGTGTGGGATTGTCTCCATCTACATTAAGCCGGGTACGCCTAGCATAAATGATGTAACAAGAGACATAATGAAATTCTTGAGGAAATGGTAAAAGGTATGTTTTTGTACTTCTTTTACCTCACTCATTATGAGCGATACAGTAAAACCGCAGCTCTTATTCTCATTAAAGCTCCCTCTAAAGCTACTAATATAAACCCATTTTTTGATTTTGGGACAAATAAGGAACACATCCTTAAATAATCTTCATTTATGGGGTTGTCTAGCATAAGGGTAGATCTTATAAGTCTACTAAAGGCAAGTTGGACATAAGATTGTTAGTAGTTATTCATGGGGTAAGCCGAGAGATCTAGGGGATATATAAATTTTACAACCCAAAAATTAGAACATTTTGAAAAACGAGAAAAGCTAGGTTCTTTGAGGATGTTGAATTTAGTGGGAGATTAGGTGTAATATTTTGAATTTGGAAAAGAATAGGCATCCATTTCTTCACCTCTTCCATAAAGTTCCAATTGGATTTCAAATTTTGTACTTGATATTCAAGAAGAACATACAATTCAAAATAAATAAATGTTGATCATAAGAAGGAAATTCAACAACCTCAAAATTAGGAAGAACCAAGTGCCCTTAAAGAGATACAATAGAGTAAGAAGGATTGCAATACCGGATAATTATGAGATGTATCTTACCGAAAAATAAAGGACACATAGGTTTAGTGGGAGATGAGCCATTCATCTACCATAAAGCCATTAATGGTCCTAATTCTCATAAGTAGATTAATACCATATATAAAGAGTTGAAATCTTTGAAAGATAACAACTTTTGGGATCTTTACATTACCTAAAGATGTGAAACCTATAAATGGGTCTCTAAGACCTAAAAGGATTCACAAAAGTAATGTTAAAATATATAAAGACCCATCTAGTTGCTAAAGAATTTTCAACTCATAAGAAAGGCATTAATTATCAAGAAAGAAACATTTCCCGGTATCTTCTAAAAACTCTTTTAAAATCATTATGGCACTAGTAGCAATTTGTGTCTTAAGCTTCATCAAATGGATATTAAGAGAACTTTTCTTAATGGAGACATTGAGGAAACTATCTATATGGAGAAATTCATTTATGACTTAAGTAAACTTCTCATTAATGGTATTTAAAGATTAATCAAGTTATTCTTTCATTTGGTTTTGAAATGAATCTTGATAAATATTGTGTATACCATAAGTTAAGTGGGAGTAAAAATTATAATTTTGGTCTTATATGTGGGTAATATTTGCTTGCTAGTAATGCTTTAAACCTTAATAAGGAAACTAAGAAATTTCTTTGGAATGAAAATTCTTGGTGAGGCATCTTTTTGTATTAGGAATCCAAGTTCACTGTGAGTATTCACGGAGTATTTTAGGATTATCACAAAAGGCCTATATAGAAAAGGTATTACAAAAGGTATAGCATGCAAAACTATAAACCACTTGACACCCCTAATTTTAAAGGAGACATGCTTAGTCTCAAACAGTGTCCTAAAGTTAATTATGAATCCAAGTATATAGAAAATATCTCTCTTTGCATCAGCAGTAAGAAAGCTTAATAAATGCGTAAGTCTTGCATTCAATGTTGGGATGCTTGATCAATACCAAAGCAATCCAGAAAGAACATTAAGTAGTAGCCAAAAGAATGATATAGTATTTACAAAACACAAAGATCTACATGCCTATTTTTAATCGGATAATCTTGAGATCATTTGGTATTCCGATATTTGTTAAAATTACATGGCTACATAAGTTTTAATGGACTGTGATTTGTCAAAACAATTGTCGAAAAACCAATTAAGATATGACTATCAGGTAGCAGTTCCGTACTCTAACAAAAGGTTTATGGATTTAGACATTAAGTATCTTGTTATAAAGAAAAGAGTACAAAATGAACAGAGAAATACAACTTATTAAAACAAACTCCATAATTTAACGGATCCATTTATGAAACGTTATCATCTCTAGTATTTCACGAGCATGTTGCTCATATGGGTGTAACAATTTGATAACATTTAATTTAGTGGGAGTTTTGTGTTGTACTTCATTAATTGTTCTATTATTTTTGATCTCATTTGGTTAAGTTGGACTAGTTGGAAGAATATGTATATATTCATTATGATTCCATGCTACACATCTATACTTTTGATCTATGTCATTTAGTTGGATTTGTATACGTGATTATTGTGGGTTTAGTTGCGAATCAATTACAACGACTGCCCCTTTAGTCCTATACTTGTATGGCTAATGGACGAGATTGTTATAAATGACAATAAAGTGCGCACATTAGGGTTGTCATTTGTGTTATATTCATGATTTAAAGGAAGGAATTTGTTTTGCAACCCAAGTGGAAGATTGTTGGGACATGACTTGCAACACAAGTCATTTAGACTTCCATTCATAAAATTATGATTATAATGTTAATTATAAAGTATAGTTTATAATGAAATGTGTAGAATTCCTGGATATATAATTACCTAATTGTGATGGGCAAAAGGGTAATATAATATCACTTATCTTGAAAGGGTGTGGTCCCTAAGTGAAATGTCACCAAGTCTCCTATATAAAGGGTGTTCCATCAACCCTTAGAGACTAATGAATTCTTGCTTTTCTCATCTAAATTTATCTTCATATTGTTAGAAGACTTTGAGAGAATAAAGAGACATTTTCACTTAGAAGAGCACTCTCCCTATTTTGTTCTTCTTCTTGTTCTTCATTTCTCCCTACAACATTCATATGGATTCAACAGGTAATTGTTCTTAATCGCTTCCGCTTCATCTTCTTCCTCAATCTTATTCTGAAATGAGCGTGGCATTCAGGGATATAAAGAATTGTTCCATCATTTTTTTTTATTTCTATTTGAGCATAAAAGATGAATGGAGTATAACATACGAGAAGTATGGAAAAGTTGAGAAAATTAAAAGTTAAAATGAAAATGACTTAACTATATTGCTAAGAACTTTTCAAAAAATAAAATGTACTAACAAAATTGTTTCGAAAAAAAAGGCTAACAAAATTTAGTAAAGTGACCACTTTTAACTACTCTCTCTGTCCCATAATTATGTGCATAAATTGTCATTTTGGGTGTCCCATTGATAAGTTACACTTTCCTAAAATAGCAAAAAAATCTTTACTATTTATCTCACTCATTCTCTCTCATACTTTACTTTTATACTCACAGCAACAATCAATATACTATTCTCTACCCTATTTTCTCTCTCATACTCCTCTTGTCCCACCCGAATTAGGATTTTTGGGTTTGGCACGGGGATTAAGGAAAAAGTGTTAGCGGAGTAAGTGTTGTGAGTATGAAAAGTGAAGTAGGAAAGAGAAAATGGGGTAAAGAATAATGAGTGAAAAGTATCTTTTACTATATTAATGGGACGGAGTATGTATTTTTTACAGTTGAGCTGAGAAGGTAAAGGTGAGGTGACTTTTTCCCTTCACATGTTTCTTATATGAACCTAAACCACACGTGAATTACCTATATTCTCCATGTCTTTGTAAGTAGGTCCTCGGAATTGTTGAAAATATATTTAAAGTGAGTAATAGAGGGTATGGGTTAAGTAAATGTATGAGGTGATAGCAGTTAACTTTCACCTTTTGTCTGACACTGTTGCTTTTGAATTTGTATACCGCCTCCGTCCCTCTTTAATTTACAAAAAATGAGTTGGTCAACTTATAATCGTTTTGACCAAGATTTTAAAGAAAATTTGATGATCTTCATAAAAATTTAAAAAATGTTATTGAGAGTGTTTTTTATGGTGAATAATTTTAAAATTTTAAAATTTTCATTAGGATCATAAAATTCTCTATAAAATCTTGGTCATAACGATTTTAAGTTGACTAAAAGTCTCAAGTGACGTAAAGTGGAGGTTATATATTAAAACGGTTTTTAGGGTTGCATGGGTTAAATCTAGCGATTATGATACTAATTGAGATTGTTGCCATTGAAAAGCATTTTTAGTTTTTATTAACAAGGAGTTAGCTGTTAACAATAAAGTAAATTTAGGAACTTATACCCTTTAATCTTTATGCAACATTTGTAGTACACTCATAGATAAAAATTATACTAAAAAAGAGGCAAGAACCATATTTATCACTCGATTTGATTTGCGGTGCGTTCCGTGGTTCATCTAGAAGAATCTTTTACTCTCATTTGTTAGTCACGCAAATTTAACTATTTGTCCAATTAAATAAAACGCTTCCATTTTTGAGTTGTCCTAATTCAAATGGGACACCCAAAATGGAAATTTGTCATAATTCGAGTGAGGCGGAGAGATTATTGAACGATTATATAATTCAATTATTATCTACTCCTTCCGTCCCTCTTTAACTTACAAAAATTGAGTTGGGCATATTAGTTAAAGAAAACGTGAAAAATGTGACGTGTTGTGAGAGTAGGTAGTTGGATAGGAGAGAGAAAGTGAGATAGAAAATTGTTAGTGGATAGTTGTTGTGAGTATAAGAAGTGGGTCCCATTATTTTAAAGTACGTTTACATTAGTTTATCCTATCCTTTCTGTTTTAAATTGAAAAACTTATTATTTTTCTCCGTACCAAAATCAATATAATTATGTTTTGTATTAAAAAATTTAAAGCAAGTTTAAAATTTTGGTCCTTCTTTTTTAGACGAATATAATAATAAATTTCCACAGATAATTTTATTTTAATAATTGTATATGGACAAACTGCTTAAAAGAAAGCTTAAATGAGGACAATTATTCGCTTCAATAAATAAAATAAAATTGAGGACAATTATTGTTTGTTATTCAACCATATGAAGCTCAAGATTTAAACTTATTGTAATAAGTCCGTTGATGGACATTCTTTAATATTGTGACAACTTATTCCACCCAATGCACTCCTTCATGTAATAAATTATTTATTTTAAAATTTCCATGACTACCTATCAACAATGTTAGTGTGCTCTGTATTTTGATTTCTAGATTTTTAGGTTTCATATCTTATTACACCCACTGCACTCCTTTACGTAATAAATTAATCACTTTAAATTTTCATAACTACATATCATCATTGTTAAAGTGTTTTGTATTTTCATTTCCACATTTTCATGTTTCATATCTTATTTGCTCATCTCCTCCTCCTAATACACTGTTATTCACCACAAACATGTCATAGTGCGAAATAATTATCATTTCCTTCTTTAGCAATTTATCAAAAAATTAACTCGTGCATCGCACGGGTGGTTCACTAGTATGTATTGATTCCTTTAATAGTTAGCCATGACATGGCCTTTGAATGATGCAAAAATATCATGCTCGGAGCGAGATATTTATAAAACAACATAGTATGAACGTGAGACTCGCTATATAATTGAATCAACCTAAAATTATTGCTCAAAGTTCTTTCATAGTAATGGCAAAATAATTGGGAAGAACATTTTGGGATGGAGGATGTATGTAACTACTATAGTATATTATTAACATTAACATGGGAAGATCATTTTGTCTAAAAACAAACAAAGTGTTATAAATAATTGTTATGTGGACTGTAGCACACTATAGCAATGTACAGTATCACATTGTAGTATAATGAGTAATGTACCAATAGTATAATGTACTATGCGTAAATAGTATTCACTATTTACGCACAGTAGTAAGTTACTTTTCTAGCCTATAAATAGGCATGTAATCGGAAGGATTACGAACCAGACAATTGAAGTTTGCAGAAGCTTACTCTTTTCTCCTTATTTCTCTTTCTCTCTAAGGTCTATACTCTTTAGTACTCTACAAACCAAACCCTATAATTACGGTATACAACACGTTATCAGCACGAAGTGCTCTAAGTTACATATCATCACAGACAGTAAGAATCTCTCTATAATATTGCTCTAAGTATTATGTTAATTTACTCGTATATCACGATTATGACAGGTTCTACCGTCATGGTGAGATAACGATTTACAATTATTTCGTTATGTACTTTACTCGTATATCACCATTATGAAAAGGTTCTACCTTCGTGGTGAGATAACGGTCTTACTATTAATTCGTTATATATGTTACTCGTATATCACCATTATGACAGGTTCTACCGTCATGGTGAGATAATGATATGAATTTTTATTTCATTACTAACTTTACTGGTATACCACCAAAAGATTAACTATGTCTGACTGGTGAGAAAACGAACATTATTTATTTAATGCTTTAAATGTTGATGCTTGGAAGGGTAATAACCCCAAGCTAGAGACTTAACATATTTTTTCTATTTGTTATAATTTTTTTTATATCATCCATATGATATCAAAATACTAAGTAAGTATATCGGCTGGAAACTTCTTACATGCCTTGTACTCTTGACATTGGAATTCAAACTCCAGTCAAGGTGATAATCTGAATAGATTATTGGTTCAAGAAGCTGAACAACGCCACGTACAAATTTTAGTTATTTATTATCATATATATAAATTAATTAACATATTTATCTATTTGTTATAAATTTCTTCATCAAATTCCCATCAAAAATAAAAATGGTGGTGGATGATATGAAATGTTATATTACTATAATCAAATTTTAAAGGTTTCATTTGTAAATAACTCAAAAGATAAAGGACACTAGAATAAATTAATACTATTCATCTTACCATATTCTACGCTTGTCAGAGAATTGAAGAGAAAAAAAAGAGTAAGAAAGTCATAAACAGAGTAAGAAAGTCAAAAAAAAAATGTGGAGAAAAGTCTATGTGCTAGGGTACAGATATGTTTTTGGATATGTGCTAGATGTATGTGACACGCCCCAAGTCCCGGGATTCCCTAATAGAACCTCGAACCTGGTGCGCGTAACTAACAAGAAACAAGAAACTAACGGGAAACAGGAACAATACCTGTTAAAAACAAAAATGACATGATATATATACTCAAGAGTAGGGAGCTAAGATAGCTCACACCAGTTCTAGACCAAGAAAATTAAAACCAAAATGGTTACATACAGCGGAAGACATGCTAGCAAATAAGCTAGAAACAAGAACTGTCTAGGGACAACAAATACTACCCCAATACAAGCCCAGAGTTTACTAACTCATACAAGATCGTCCTTACCAAAATATAAAAGGACACTACTTCGAACAACAATATCCTGCTGAGTAAGTTCCCAGCTAAGTCGAGCCTCACTGCGTACTATCCCCTGCTTTCCTCGGGGGGGAAAACAATTAAACAAATAAAGGGTGAGATAAATCTCAGTAAGCTATTAACATGCAACTATATGTCATGTTATCATGCAATACAAGTAGATACTCAACTAAACATATATCAAGTATCATCAAGTAACAAGTATAGGAGAGGCTAAGCCCACTCAACAAGTAATCAAGCTCAAGAAAGGTTCAGGTAACAAGTAGTCAAGTAGAGCGAGAGGCTAAACCAACTCACCAAGATGCACATAGGCCTATCACGCATTGTACCTGAATCCTTCCTTATTTCTCCAAGAATACCATTTGTTGTCGATGCTTTTCTAGCTGAGGACAACCAAGAACAAGAACAGGAACTGCTGTGCGGTATATAAGAAGACCTGGTAACCAGTGTCATCCAAAATAACAAGATCCACGTGGTGAACAGGACATGAGTACAGTATATAAGAAGACCTGGTAACCAGTGTCCTCCACAAGAACAAGATCCACGTGGTGTTCAGTACAGTCGCATTCACTTAGGTCAGGCTTATTGCTCTAACCAGTGAAGCTATGCCCTTACTATGGCCAGTAGTAAGGGGTCGGGCGGAAATACATAGGACCCGATTGTCACTTAAACCCCAGCTCTCGCGACAAGCGTGAACCTATATATTTTCGAACAAGCAAGGAGAACCAGCTGGACTCACCAAGAATGCACAAGTAGATGTTTACTTGAACTACAGAACTAAGTCCCTTATTAGTGGACTACTCTTTATGCACCATGTAATCATGTATCATGTGCTCACGAGAATATGCACCATGTAACTATGTATCATGTGCTCACGAGAATATGCACCATGTAATATGTATCATGTGCTCACGAGAATATAAGTACACGTACTCAATTATTGCGAATACCAATCAAGTTTAACTATGGCACATAAGTGTCCATGTAACACGATCAATCCAAGTAAGAACCCATTTATAACAGACTTCAGTCATGTAGTAGGGTATATCATTTAGTCACATGCCAAGTTTGCACGTACATATTCATATCACGTTTAACACATTAAAGTGTCTATCACTATACCCTTACTATCAAAGAGAGATCAATACCTTAGACTCTAAACACGTAGTAGAATAGGTCACATTGTACCTAGACACAGTCATACTTCACATATATGTATCGCTAGTAATCGAATACATTTTCTAACACATAAATTGTCCTGTAGTTATTCTTATTACTTAAATCGTAATATTCATGATTATATGAATTATCTTCATATTACACTAGTCCCTATTTTCTTCAGGAACCATTTCAAGACAAGATATCTTCTTTATATTTATATACTTCATTGAGTATATACACGATTAAAAACTAAATCAATTACACTTTAGTGCTTATTTATAGCACTTCCAATATACACGTATCAAGTTCAAGTATGTAGTAGAGTTAATCATTCTCTATCTAGTTCCATAACCCAATTCTTTGGTTATTCATACCACGTACCAATCAATCAAGAAGCCACATTCTATCAAGTAAATATATACAAGATTTGCATATACACATCAAGACTCTTTCAAGTTTATTACCATACACCTAAATTGGTGTCAAGGCACGTACAAGATTTTATAATCTTATATTCAAGTCTTAATCCAATTATTTGGATGTTCAAGTCATGTACGAGATTTTATTGTCTTATACTTCAAGTTACTGTCTTATCTTAAGACATTCAAGACATTCAGGACATTCAATACATATACAAGATCTTATCATCTTATATCCAAGTTCTCAATCCATTTCTTTGGATGATTAAACATGTACAAGAGTTAATTATCTTATACTTCAAGTTCAAGCTAGGAAGATGAATTATACATCTTTCACGAATTATTTTCCAATCCTTTCTTAGGACATTCAAGCTCTAGACATTAGTTGGTGTCCCTAAGGTACACAAACATTGACTTCAAGACACATAAAAGAGTTATTACTCTTATATTCAAGTCATCATTTAATTATGATTCAAGTCCACATTTCATTTGTTCACAAAGGGACTATTTTCAGTACTAGAGTGTTCTACAACACTCATCTAGGTCATCTAGGGTAGTACCCTAAACCTAGACCAAGAATAATTCGAGTTCACTTTAAGTAAATGAGCTATACAACTTATACTTACAAGTTCATAATCCCCTACATAGGATATTCAATCTCTAGTCATTGTTTTAATGCCCCTAAGGTGCACAATCATTGGCTTCAAGACAAGCATAACACATAAGTGCTTGTTCATAGCACTTTTAAGACATATAAAAGAGTTCTTCCTTTTATACTCAAGTTCTCATTTTAATTTAATGAGTAATCATGTTCAAGACTCACTTCTGATACCCCTAAGGTATCACAACACTTGCTAGGACATCTTATCTTAAGGCTATATGCCTTAACAAGGGTTATTTCCAACTTATACAATCATGGAACAAGTTTTACAATTTTTCAGGACATATGGGCGACCGCACAAAATGGTGTGGGCGGTCGCCCAAAATCAGGCTTTCCAAGAACAAAATACTTCAGATAGATGGGCGGTCGCCCAGCCCAAAATGGGCGGTCGCCCAAGGCCCAAAAATGCCAAAATCCGAATTCTTTCCCAGGTTAAATAATTTTCCGTCCCAAGCGTAGGAGTAACTTTTATTAACTCTTAGGCAATACCCAAAACATTATTTCAGGCTCAATTCATTTCTTTTACCGTCCCATAAATAATAGGACAATTTCCTTTTATTTCATTTCAATATTTCACCGTCCCCAAAAGTATAAGTACAATTTTATATTATACTACTATATCCATTTAGAGATACTTCCATTCATTTCCCCGTACCACAAATAATGGTACAATTTTTCTAATAATATTTAAATCAAGTTACTATTTTACCGTCTTACGAATAGGAGTGTAAATTTTCAATGCTTTTAACTTTCCCAGGATGCACAAACATTATCAACTTTCCCATTTCAAGTTCTTTCAACATTTTATACACAGAGGGTTATACTCCTGTCGTCCCAATTTTACAAGTATCACAAAAATTGCCAAAACACAATTTTAACAAGAACAAGTAGCGGGAATAACATATATGCATGTTATTACAAGTAAGGGGAGTTAATAACTTACCTAGTCAAAAATCAAGTTGACCCAATTTAATTTCTGATCGGTCTGGAACGCTCTATTCAACGCCACGAATATTTATCCGGGACCGGAATCACGAACAGATGGATAATTAAGCTCGAGGAGTCGAGAATAGGAAGAATCCTAAACCTAGCTTTTAGAACAGAAGGAGAGAGCGTAAACCAATTTGGGGAAAATGCTTCTGAGAGGAAGCAACCCACAAGATATACTTTAAACTTTCAAAGAATTGCAACTAGGCCCCTCAAGTTCTAACTTTGACAAAAAGGCCCCTAAACTTTCAACTTTGACATTTAACCACCTTAATTTTCTAAAGTAGTTAAATAAATAACTCAAATAAAATAGCATATAAATATGCTAGTCAAGAATTTAACAAGCACGTTAAATATTTAACAAGAATAAAGATGGGCGTTACAGTATGTAAAGGTATGTGCTATTTTTTGCGTATGATTAAATTTGCACTATTATTTACATCATATTAATATAATGATTTAAGTAAAATAACTATCTTTGTAAATGATTTTTGTTTATTTTGAAATAGCTTTATTTAAAAAAAAAATAATCTCAACGGCTATTCTAACGGCTATTTTAACGGCTATTAACGGCTAAAGACAGTATTTTTACTATAAATACCTACACGCTTCTTCCATTATTTTCCTAAAATTTCTTACAATTCTATACACTCTACTTCAAAATGGTCACAATGCTTTCGATTTCTGCTATCATAATAGTGCTAGAATATACAATATTGGTCTTCAGTGCCGACTACACCCCATATGAATTCTATCTATATGTTATCGGTCTTTTCTATATGTATTCTTCCTAGCAATAATAATTGCACTTGATATATAAGCATTATTGTTCTACCATTCTCATGTTTTGAATAAAATATGCTTCTAAATGTTATAATAATGTGCATGTTTTATTTTATAGTTATTCTCAATGGAAAACCTTGCAAATCCGGCTTTTAAGAGATTGGATGTTAGTGGCAAAAACTACCAAACATGGTGCATAGATGTTGAATTATATCTTGAATCCAAAAACCTGACGAAAACTATTCAAAAAGAAAATACTACCTCAAGCCAAGACAAGGCTACGGCAATGCATTTTCTTCGTTCTCATGTCCAAGAGGCGCTAAAAATGGAGTACTTAATGGTAAAAGATCCAGTCGTGTTTTGGGAAGATCTAAAAGAAAGATTCTGCCACTTGAATGCGGTTACACTCCCACAAGCAACTTTCGACTGGATAAATTTACGAGTACAAGATTTTAAGAGTATAAGTGAATATAACTCTAAGTTGTATGAAATTACATCACGCCTTGAATCATGTGGCAAGAAAATATCTGAAGCAGACAAGTTGGAGAAAACATTCTCCACTTTTCATGCCTATAATATCCTCTTACAGCAGCAATATAGGGAGAGACAGTTTACACGATACTCAGAATTGATCTCTTGCATGCTTGTTGCTGAGCAAAACAACGAGATATTAATGAAAAATCACAAATCTCGTGAAACTGCCACTGCTCCTGTCCCAGAAGCAAATTTCAATGAACAAAATAATTTTGGGCAAGGAGGTGGTTATGAACGTGGACGAGGACAAGGACGTGGTCCTGGTCGTGGTCGTGGCAGAGGCCGAGGTAGAGGTAGAGGCAGAGGCCGAGGAAATAATTATGGTTATCATAAGGCCCATAATGATGGACACTCTTCTCATAACCCGACTTGGAAAAGAGAAGAGAATACAGAGAGGCCATCAAAGAAACCACATACTGAACACGAAAACACAGAATCTGTGTGTTCCGTTGTGGTATGAAAGAGCATTGGGAAAAAGCTTGTCGTACATCAAAACACTTTGTCAACCTCTATAAAGATTCCCTGAAAAGGAAAGGCAAAGGTGTTGAGACAAATTTTGTCTGCCAAGATGATGACACAAATGAAGGTCTTACCTCTGACACCAATTTGGATCTGACCAATTTCATCAATGAAGAATATGATGACTAGCCCGATTCTCATCTCCTAAGTGTGTTCAGTGTGCCTTATTTCCCTTGCATGTCTCCCTTTCTTGAAGCTGTCGTATAAGTGTGCTCTAGTTCCATTTCATGTCTTGCTTTCTTGAAGCTATCCTTTTAAGTGTGCTGTAGATTCATGTATTTAAAAAAAAAAAAAAGTCATTGTAAAATAATTTTCATTGTAACATATTCAATATGTGTGAATTTTAAGTGTGTTTAAATCAAGTATGATTGATTTTAAAACTTTTCTTCATAGTTTATTATCTATCAGCTTATACCTATTTAATTTTCTTTTAGAACAACGTGAACTTTGGATTACAAATCATGAAGAACATGGATGATTTATGCTTGGTTGATAGTGCAACCACTCATACTATCTTGAAAGATAGAAATTTTTTTGACACTTTAATAGAGAAAAAATGGAGTGTCACTACAATTGCAAATGACAATATTCTTATAATGGGCTCTGGAAGAGCATCAATAACTCTTCCTATGGGAACAGAATTAGTGATAAAAAATGCCCTTTTATATCCTCAATCTAAACGAACACTCATAAGTTTTAAAGACATTCGGTCTAATGGTTTCATATTGAACACCACAACTGAGGATAATAAAGAATGTCTACTCATGACAAGGTTGACAGGATGCCAAAAACACATTGTTGAAAAACTTCCATCCTTGTCTACAGGATTGTATTACACATACATCCGACCTTCTCATAATCATGTTGTAATGAGTTTAAAGTTTAAAGACCCAAATTCTTTAAAACTATGGCATGATCGTTTAGGACACCCAGGCAAAATATGATACGTCGTATTATCACTAATTCAATGGGGTATAATATGCCTACAAGAAACCTTCCTTTAACAAATGAGTTCATATGCGAAGCATGTGCAAAAGGGAAGCTTATTGTACGACCATCCCTAAAGTTGGAATAGAGTCTCCCAAATTCCTTGAAAGGATTTATGGAAATATATGTGGACCAATCCATCCATCATCAGGACCATTTCGATATTTTATGGTCTTAATTGATGCCTCCACTAGGTGGAGCCATGTCCGCTTATTATCAACTAGAAATTATGCATTCGCTAAGTTTATGGCTAAAGTCATTGAATTAGAGCACAATTCCTGATAATCAAATCAGATCTATTCGTATGGATAATGCCGGTAAATTTACATCAAATGCTTTGATGACTATTGTATGGCATTAGGAATCAAAGTGGAGCATCGGTCCCTTATGTGAACACTCAAAATGGTCTAGCTGAATCTTTAATTAAACGTACTAAATTAATCGCTAGACCATTATTACAAAATTCCAACCTACCAGCATCATGTTGGGGACATGCGGTGTTACATGCCGTTGCTTTAACTCATATCCGCCCAACTGCTTATAATGAATTTTCGCCTTTGCAAATGATGCGCGGTAAAGAGCCCAATATTTCACATCTGAGAATTTTTGATTGTGCAGTTTATGTTCCTATTTCTCCACCAAAGCGTACCACTATGGGTCCTCAAAGAATGTTAGGTATATATGTTGGCTATGAGTCTTCATATATTATTAAATACCTACAACCCATGACAGGAGATCTATTCACTGCTCGATTTGCTGATTGCATATTCTATGAAGAGCAGTTCCCGGTATTAGGGGAGATAAAAGCTCAAAGCTTAAAGAATGCCGGAAATCTCTTGGAATGCTCAAGAGCTTAAGTATATGGATCCACGCACAAACCAAACTGAACTAGAAGTTCAGAAGATTGTTAAATTGCAACATTTGGCAAACAATCTACCAGATGCTTTAATGGCCACAAAGATGTGGTTAAAATCATATGTGCCTGCAAGAAATGCAGCCGAAAGGGTGGAAATCCCTAAACATGTAAGTATATCTACAAATGATCCTCAACGCCAAAAGCGAGGGAGACCTATCGGTGCAAAAGATAGGAATCCACGGAAATCAAAATGTAGCAAAGAAATATCATTGCCACAAAACCTTCTTGAACATGTTCATTCTACTAATGAAAATCCAAATGCACAAAACAGTCATTCTGGAATTGCAGAAAAACTGAATCATGATATCATGATCAATGATGATGATTGGTCGATGTAAATATAGAAGTTGCAATGAATTGCATAAATACAGGAAAAACGTATAAAAGAGATATAATGGTTGTCAATGATTCATTTGCCTCTATAAATTGCTCATACTGTCTTCAATGACATTATGGACCCAGAACCCATATCAATGGCAGAATGTCGAAAGCGTTCAGATTGGGTAAAATGGAAAGAAGCAATAGAGTTGAGCTTAGCTCGCTTAATAAAAGAAAGGTCTTTGGGCCTGTAGTCCGTACACCCCAGAACGTGACACCTGTTGGGTACAAATGGATGTTTGTACGGAAGAGAAATGAAAACAATGAAGTAGTAAGATATAAAGCGAGATTAGTGGCTCAAGGGTTTTCTCAGAAACCTGGCATTGATTTTGACCAAACTTATTCTCCTGTAATGGATGGCATTACATTTCGCTACCTAATATCTTTGGCAGCAAGTACAAATTTAGAAATGCGGTTAATGGATGTGGTAACTGCATACTTATATGGATCATTGGATGCTGATATACATATGAGACTCCCCGAAGGCCTTGAAGTTCCCAATATAAGAAAAATGAAAATCGCAATTCATACAGCATAAAATTGCAAAGGTCATTGTATGGCTTAAAACAGTCGGGTAGAATGTGGTACAACCGACTAAGTGATTTCCTCTTGAAGAAGGGATACAAAAACAATGATGTATGTCCCTGCGTTTTCATAAAGAAGTCACAAAATGGCTTGTGCATTATATCAATCTATGTTGATGATATAAATATAATGGGAACACGCAAAGAAATTGAAGAAGCAAGCTCATATCTAAAGGCAGAATTTGAAATGAAAGACTTGGGTAAAACTAAGTACTGTCTTGGCCTACAAATTGAGCATCTCCCTGAAGGAATTTTTGTACACCAGTCGACCTATGTGAAAAGGGTACTGGAAAGATTTTATATGGATAAATCCCATCCACTTAGCACGCCAATGATTGTAAGATCACTTGATGTGGATAAGGATCCATTCAGACCTAAGGAGGATACCGGAGAAGTATTGGGACAAGAAGTTCCTTACTTAAGCGCCATTGGCGCATTACTATATCTTGCAAATTGCACAAGGCCTGATATTGCATTCGCAGTAAACTTGCTGGCAAGATTTAGTGCTTCTCCAACAAGAAGACACTGGAATGGAGTTAAGCACATCTTTAGGTATCTTCAAGGTACCCATGATCTTGGTCTACTTTATAAAAGAAAATCAAGATATGAAATTGGTGGGCTATTCGAATGCTGGTTACATGTCTGACCCCCACAATGCTAGATCTCAATTTGGTTATGTTTTTCTCCATGGTGGTACCGCAATTTCATGGAGATCAATTAAACAAACTCTTGTTGCCACTTCTTCAAACCACTCTGAGATCATAGCTCTGTATGAGACTTCACGAGAAAGTGTGTGGCTAAGGTCATTGGTTCAACATATTTGCAGTTCCAGTGGGATCAGATCAGACAAGCTTCCCCGCAACAATGATTTATGAGGATAATTCAGCATGTGTTACACAAATGGCAAATGGATTTGTCAAAGGAAATTTGACAAAACATATTGCGCCTAAGTTCTTTTATCCTCATGAGCTTCAGAAGAATAACGAGATCACTATTGAGCAAGTTCGCTCTTGTGACAATCTAGCGGATTTGTTCACTAAATCTCTCCCAACCTCTACTTTCGAAAAACTTGTTCGTGGCATCGGAATGCAGAGACTGGGAAGAATATCATCATCAGGGGGAGCATCAAATACATAGACATCAAGGAGTGCTATCTTCAGGGGGAGTGTTAAATTCAAGCAGTTTCCAAGCGTGATTTCAAAAGACAAAAGGCTGTAATCTTTTTCCCTTTACTAAGTTTTTTTCCCACAGGGTTTTCTTAGTTAAAGGTTTTTACTGATGCAGCCTACGGACGTGATTCTGCTTAGAGTGCTACGTCCAAGGGGGAGTGTTATAAATAATTGTTATGTGGACTGTAGCACACTATAGCAATGTACAGTATCACATTGTAGTATAATGAGTAATGTACCAATAGTATAATGTACTATGCGTAAATAGTATTCACTATTTACGCACAGTAGTAAGTTACTTTTCTAGCCTATAAATAGGCATGTAATCGGAAGGATTACGAACCAGACAATTGAAGTTTGCAGAAGCTTACTCTTTTCTCCTTATCTCTCTTTCTCTCTAAGGTCTATACTCTTTAGTACTCTACAAACCAAACCCTATATTACGGTATACAACACAAAGAAGATAAAAACTGATATTTGGTCTGAAACGTAATGTCCGTTTTAAGGATTCTTATACATGTGTATTATCAGAGAATGAAAAATAAAGATTGTTTTGTGAACGCAGTCGCTATACTCCCTCCGTCCCACCTGAAATAGGACGTTTTATCATTTTGGGTGTCCCACTCGAAATAGGACATCCCAAAATGGAAAGCTTTTATTATTTTTTTATTAGTAGGACCCACTTGTTATACTCACAACAACTTTTCATTTATTATTCCCCACCACTTTCTCTCTCCTTCATACTCACAACATCTACTTTTCAAACAACTTTTTATAATTAAAGATTATATTCCTTAATCCCCGTGTCGGGACCAAAAATCCTATTTCGGATGGGACGAAGGGAGTATGTTGAATGATGCTTACATGTGTATGTATCACTGAATTTTGCTTACCATTGCCTCTGTTACGTTTGTATAACAGTAGAATGCACGAAAAGCTTCAAAATTGAACTGAGGCTGCTCTTAAAAGTGTCCTGAAATAAGTTAGCATACTCCCTCTTTCCCTAAATGAATATGTCCTTAAATGAAGGCCAAAATACATTTACCCCCCAAAGTATCCCGAATCCCACTTTGTCCCCAGCGCCAAATTTGTCCCACTTTGCCCCCAAAGCTTCAATTTTCCACTCCCCCCCCCCCGCCCCAGCTCCAGACCAGCGTTACAAAACTAACAGGAATTCCCACGTGACTCATCACGTGATGGGCATCACCAAAAAAATCATAAAAAAACGCAGGGCTATTTCGTCAATTCCACATCTGGGGCCATGGGTAATTGATTTAGGGATTAAATACTGCCAAAGAGATTGTCAATTCCAAGTCGTCGAATAAAATCGCCATGAGAGGGTTGAAGAGAGAAATCGGGCAAGATTCTTCGATTGGGTTCGTGAGATGCTTCTGTGGTGAAGTGGCAGCTCTCAAAACTTCTTGGACCGATTTGAATCCAGGTCGTCGTTTCTTCGGATGTGCGAAGTATGGACATGTAAGTTCAATTCCAATCTTCGATTTGTTTTTGTTGTCATTGTTATTGTATTTCAAAAATTGACCCTGTTTTATCCTTAATCACAATGTGTGCTAGGTCGACTGTTGTTATTCCTGGACTTCTCAATTCTCTCAATGAAACACGCAACACGCAAGGAGACGAAGATGCTCAAAACTAGGCGAGATAAAGAAATAAGATGTATGGGTTTGATGTTAATCTGTTGTCAGAAACATATTTTTTATAGTTCAGTACCAGATTCTAAATAGAATTTTACCTTTGATTCCCCTTTGACTTTTAACTGCTACGTCATACACTTGTGACCGCATACTTCCATCAAAATCCACCATTGTAGCCCTAATCTTGCTTTGTCTCGCAATTCACCCAAATCGTCAACAAATCCTAATTCGATTTTAACCCTAATTCGATTTTCGCCATTAATCTTTGATAGAAACTCACCAACCAAATTGAATGGAGTAATGGCCTTGGTCTGTTGTGGTTGAGGTTAATAAATTTCACGTACCACTGACTTTGCACGTGCCTATAAATGAGCGGGAGTTCCCCCCCACCCACCCAATTGCACTCACTTTTCTGGACAGAATTGCCCATCACGTGATGAGTCACGTGGGAATTCCCGTTAGTTTTGTAACGCTGGTCTGGAGCTGGGGGGAAAAGTGGGAAAATTAAAGCTTTGGGGGGCAAAGTGAGACAAATTTGGCGATGGGGCAAAGTGGGATTCGGTGGATACTTTGGGGGGTAAATGTATTTTGGCCTTAAATGAATGTCCATTTTCAAAAAAAAATTGTCCCGAAATTGTCTTTTTTTGGAAAAAAATTGTCCCTAAACGTTTTTTTACCAAAAAAAATTCACTAGTCTCTCTATGCTTTTAAAACTACATATTTGAAAAGTGGATTGCAAGAAAATATACGAAATCTTGTCACTAAATAGTATAGAACGTAGAGATTTCCTTATGTCCCTTAAAATAAAATTTGGACATTCATCTAGGGACGGAGGGAGTTATAAATTTAGGGGGACCATTGTCTAGACTGTAAATATATAGTCGTGATATTTATGGCAGGGACTGCAATTGTTGTCTCTAAAATATTTGTGATACCCACTTAATGATGAGACCTTCTATTCTTGTCCTTGTGCTGTAAGTGTTGTGGAATTAAGCTATTCCCAACCCAACACCCAAGCAAATCGCAAGAAAACCCGACACCACAAACAAGCACAAGAAATAAGAAACCCAAAGCAAAAGACAAAAGAAACACAAGAAATTGTTAACCCAATTCGTCAATATGTTTGACTACGTCTGGGGGCACTACCAAGCCAGGATCTTGCACAATAATTATGTAAATATGGAGTTACAATGAGTATGGGGGCGGAACATTGCTTATATAGCAAACCTAGAATAAGACCTAATCCTAAACATAAGAGAAATCCCGAAAATACTGCAATTTTTGAATTCCCATCGGGGGCACTGAGCGCCCGCTTGGGTTACCCCGAGCGCCCGCCTGCATTGATCTCGCCAGGAACCAAAGCCTTCTGCCCGCTAGGGCGCCTGCCGTGTCTATGCCAGCCCGCTTCGAACGCCCGCCTGGTCTATACCGGGCGCCCGCTCGGTCTCCTGCAGAATTCCCTTCTCTTCGTTTCCTTTTATGATCTCTATTCCAACAGTAAGTAGGTTTCTCTAATTTGTTGTAAAATTGCATTGTCTTCCTCTTTATCCATGCCTTGAATTTCTCACATTATTGGTGGCTATGCAAGTCTTCGCAAGCCACAAATGGTAATACTTTCTTCTCATTCCATCAGTTAAATTGACAAAAAAAAAATAAAAAATCTCTCCGTCTCAGTTTAATTTAAGGTTGTTACTTTTCTTTTTTGGTATGTCTCAGTTTAAAGTTTTTAGTTACTTTATTTTATAAATGGAAAAATATGAATAGTGTTTTGGAGAATCTTACCCTCAAAAAGTTCATTTATTACAAAATAACCAATACTCCTTCCGTCCCATCTTAAACTTCAAAAAAAAAAAAATGGGCACAAGGATTAAGATAAGAATCTTTATATTATAAAATATAGTTAGTGGGGTAGAGTGTTGTGAGTATAGAAAGTGGGTAAGAGAGAGAAAGTGGTGTAGTGAATAGTTAGTGGATAGTTGTTGTGTGTATGACATGTATGTCCCACTCAATAAAAAGTATAAATAACTTTCCTTTTTTGGATTTTGAAGTTTAAAATGTGACACCCAAAAGGGAAATTTTGAAGTTTAAAATGGGACGGAGGGAGTACTTACCTAACATCTTTTTCACCCATTTGCTTTATGAATAGTGTTTATGATAATTATATCTCACCTCCCTACTTTTGTTGACCCATTTTTCTTTGTTTTTCACTTGATTACTTAATAAGCGTGCAAAGTCAAACTAAGAACCTAAAATCGGAACGAGGGAGTAGTTTTCTTCTTCTTGTTGTATTCTGTCCTTGTTTTGCTGCTGTATGACTAGGGTTGCAATTTCAATTTGGTTACTAAATTTGCCGTTTCGGTTTGTTTTACCATGTTTGTAAATACTTAAATTACTGCATCTCATTAAGGAAAAGCTTGAAAACCTACGTGTGATAATTTTTAGCATCAGCCACAATCATAAATTACTGCAATTTCTATGGTGCACGGTAAGTGTTTGATGAAATGCCTAAGTGAAGTCATTTTACTATTTCCTTCATAAGTGTGCGCATGTCTAACATGTTATGGCTTATAATGATGAAGTACATACTAAATCCTACTATACTTAGGGAGGCCGATATGTCGCGAACGTGCCTAAAAATGCTCATACATATCATCCTGCTTACGCGTTTCTTTCTTTTCATTCAGGATTTTAGATGCTTGATTCTTTTCGGTTGATCAACCGGCCGGAGCCTCTAGATATGGGGGGACCGTGCCGCCTCGGATGGTGAAGGCAGTTATAGACAGATCTTGAGATGGAGGTGTTACCTTTCTGGTTACTGCATTGCCTGGAAAGGTACTGATTTCTCTGCCTTTTTAGATGTTATGTTATGTGTAAGTGCAGAATGTGGTGATACCAGAAGTGATAACCACACCTTCCCAGTGCTGCCGACGGGCAGACTTTATTATATTTGTATATTTGCTTCATAAATAATTGCTGACTAATAAATAATATTTGTGCAAGTTTATTGTTTATGTTGGTCCAATTTTCAGGTATAATATATGCTAGAATAATGCATGGAAGATAAAAAGAGAGTTATGAATAAAAAGGATTTTATTCATAACACATGGGAATTCCTCAACAACAAACACATGGGGTAATTGACCCATTCAACATCTGAGTTTATGGAGAGAAAGTACAAGGCGCTGAAGCTAGGAAGTACAACAAGGCGAAGCACAAAACTTGGGCACAAAGAATTTGTTCCTACAAATTAGGAAATGTGGGAATTATCCTCCCCAAGGCTCGGCCAACTAACTCCATCTCTCTACCACGTTTTTGTGACCCATCTCAGCCATTATTGGAGTGTTCTCCAAGTCCAAGAAGTACTATAAATAGATGAGGAAGTGAAGAGGAACTTAAGGCAATCACAACACACTTACCTCACACAAAAGTCTTTACACTTTTCCTTGTTTCCTTATAAATTCCCAAAATACTTTTATGTTCTTGTACCGAGTTTTATAAAAGTCTTGGCTAGGTTAGGAATTGTGTTATAGACTTAGTTCGTTCCTAGAAGCTTTCGTTGTAATAGCTTTAGGAATTTTCGACCTTGTAATTCACTCTTATTATTAGTAAAGGTTTCGCCTTTTGAGGCATCCCTCAAGATATATAATTTATATATCTTGAGAAAATTATTTTCTTGTGTGATTTTTTCCGCTGCAACTCTTTCCAGAAATTATTTTCTGTTCGTGTGTGTGAGTGCTGCCAGAAGTGATATCGTCGCAGTGACAACACTTTTGATATCACTTCCTTTCTGACTTAAGCCTTGACCCTGCTTTTTCATTATGTATACTCCGTCCGGCCCAAACGATAGTCTCGTTTGACTTTTCAAACATTTTAAGGCTACGTTATAAGTTTTGGAATTTCAGTTATTTTGAAGTTTTAATTTGGGAAAAGAGACTAAATTTTCGGGGTCAAACAAAAAGGGAAAAGGTGACTATCACTTTGGAACGGAGGGAGTATCTGTTTAGTTTGCAGTTTTGACGCTTGTCATTTATTGTGAAGCAGATGTGGCCATATAAGGCAAATAAAATCAAGACAAAAATATTTACTCGTTCCGTCTCATTTTAAACTTCAAAGTTAATACGAAAATTGTCAACTTCATTGCACTTTGACCAAGAATTTGCAGAAAATTTGATTATTCTAATGAAAAACTTCAAATTATTTTTAAGAGTATTATTAATGGTGGATCATTAACAATTTTCAGAATTCCATTTGGATAATTAAAATTTTTGTAAGTTTTTAGTCAAACCACAATTAAGTTGATAATTTTTCTTTCGACTTTAAAGTTTAAAATGGGATAGAGAGAGTATTCCTTTAAGAATTAGCTATGACATGGCCTTTGAATAATGCAAAAATACCGTGTTTTGAGTGAGATATTGATAAAACAACATAGGTTGAACATGGAAGATCATTCTAAAGCTTAACAAAAACATGGAACATTGACATGAGACTTCATATATATAACTAACAATAATGCTAGGGGCACAAAAAAAATCATAAAAAGTTGCTCACGAAATCGTAGGTGTAATGATGTTATTGGTGCTTTTAATTAGAGTGTGGCGGATCTATTATCGATGCAATCAATAAAATATCGTCACCTCATCTTGTGAGCAATATTTTGTGACCTTATTTTGTGCCCCTAGCATTGCTCATATAACTAATTAACTAATCTAGTACTCCCTCAGTCACAATATGAATATAAATATTCGAAAAACTTTCAAATTTTCCCTTGGTCAAGTGGTAATTTGCAAAATTTTCAGACATTTATTTTAGGACAGAACTAGTATGTTATTAACATTAACATGCTATCATTTCTCATGAAAAGCAAGTTTTCATAGAGATTAACATGGATGAACACGAGGATGTCAGATTTGAACATTTAAGGAACAAAGCCATTTTCATGGCATAAATAAACATCCAAAAGCATAATTATAAGAAGGTAGTGTTTTGCTAGAGTTTTGTGGTTGTTTTGTGGCGGTGTTGTGGTGGTGATTAGTTGGGGTTGTGGTTTTTCAGGTCAATCATCGAGTTTAGAACAATTAAAGATTTATTATAGGGGTGCGAGATCGGGGTGTATACTCCCTCCGTACCAAAATAATAGTCTCGTTTAACTTTTCAAATATTTTAATTTTATATTATAAGTTTTGAAAATTCAATGATTTGAAAGCTTTAATTTAGAAAATGAGATTAACTTTCTCGGATTAACAAAAATAGAAAAGGGGGCTATCATTTTGGAATGGGATGGAGTGTTTGTTTAGGTTGTAGTTTTCACGCGTGTCATTTTCTGTTGTGATGCAGATGTCATGTTCTGTCTATCTGTTTAGGTTGCAGTTTTCACGCGTGTCATTTTTTTTGTTATGAACATAAGACTTGATATACTTCCTCCGTTCCATTTCAAATTGCAAATACTAAGTTGGCACGGGGATTAAGTAAAAAAGTGAAAAAGGTGATGTGTTGATAGTTGAGTGGGAGAGAAAAAGTGGGGTAGAAAATAGTTAGTGGGTTAATGGATATGAGTGTGCAAGTGGGTTAAAACTTGCCATTTTTGGATTTTGCAATTTTAGTTAGGACACCCTTTTTGGCAAGTTTTGCAATTTGAAATAGGACGGAGGGAGTATAATTGATCTATAATTGAATCAATGTAAAATTATTGCTGAAAGTTCTTTCATAGTAATAGCAAAATAAGTGGGAAGATTATTTTGGGACAGAGGGAGTGTAACTATTATAGTATTTTTATATACTCCCTCCGTTCCAGAAAGATAGTTCACATTTTTTCGTTGTTACTACGAGTGAACTTTGAGCAGTTATAAATGCAACTTATAATTATGTTAATGTGAATCTAAAAATTGATATTAATAATATTTATAATGGTGTATCAAGAACAATTTCAAAAAAAATATTAGAATAATTAAAAGTAGCATTAATTATTACTCAAAAGTCATTCGTAAAACCCATAAAAATAGGGGGACTATCATTCTGAGACAGAAGGAGTATATAATAACACCAAAGTATACCAAAAATAGAAACAATCACATCCCAAGTAGGGATGGCAATTTGTCCGAACCCGATCCGTATCCGGGACAGTCCGCTTCGCAACGAGATTTTTCAAAATCCGACGGGTCACGGGGCGGGTTTGGTAACACACCCCAACCCGCGGGTCACCGCCCCGCCCCTATACTAAAGCATGTTTCTATTTACTGTAATGTCTCAATACACTCCTCCATATTTTGTGTGGTTATTGCTGATTTTAGTTTCATCTCTACTTGCAGCATATATAATATGTTTTTCTCATTTTTTAATGTTAATTTCATCCATAAAATTGTGCTTTTATGGAATACGGGGCGGGGCAGGTTTGGTAACAGGAGTGTTCATTGAGGTGCGGGTTTGGTTATGAGCAAACCCGCTCCTTATCCGCCCCGTTGCCATCCCTAATCCCAGGATACTTGGCTTCAACAAATAGAATATTGAAAATAATTGTATATTCTCTCAAACACA